>CM027092.1:193918-333918 GCA_015343265.1 Pao palembangensis
ACAGCACTCAAAACATGTGGTTACCAAGACTGGGCCCTCACAAAGACCTCCAAAAAACGAGACCCCAGCAAAGAAGAGGAAAGAAATAAACGTCACAGCATTTCTATCCCCTACCTGTCTGGAGCTTCAGAAAAATTCAGGAGAATCTTCCAAACACATGACATTCCAGTACAGTTCAAACCCTCCAACACACTCAGACAGAAACTGGTCCACCCAAAAGACAAGACACCAAGACACAAACAAAGCAATGTTGTCTATGCTGTACAGTGCCAGGAGGAATGCAAGGAACTGTACACTGGGGAAACCAAACAGCCCCTCCATAAACGAATGGCCCAACACAGACGTGCCACTTCTTCAGGACAGGACTCAGCAGTACACCTACACCTAAAAGCAAGCGGACACTCCTTTGAGGACAGCCAAGTACGTGTGCTGGCCAGAGAAGATTGCTGGTTTGAGAGGGGTGTCAAGCAAGCCATCCATGTCAAGTTGGAAAAACCATCTTTAAACAGAGATGGTGGACTAAGGCACTTTCTGTCACCCATGTACAATGCAGTCCTCCACTCTTTTCGTCAGCAATCCAAACATTCACACCGTTTGACGAGACCTGGTGACTCATTAACATGTGACCCAACAGACAAAGGGGAAGCACCCCAACCGAAACTAGGTGAATGACCCTGCCAACGACTCTCAGGTGACCACCCGGGCCATTAACATGCCGATGGTCCACAGGGCTATATTTTCAAGCTGCGCCTCAGCAAAGTTAGAATTGAAGAAGCTCCCTGGGGAGAGGGTGAAACGTTTTCAAGGAAACCTTTCAGTTCAGTTGACACAGAGAGATCTAATTTTGGATAACTATGACCTGGATGAGTGAGAATCTACACAGACAATACTGGGTGAATTTAAGAATTTTACCTGTAGTAGCCAGAAGCATTAGCTTCCAGAATATGCAACTCTATATATTAAAATGCATTTAAAGTCTCAATTTGTATGATGGTACCTTATGTGCAGTCTGGCATCTGAGCAAGCTTTAAGTGTCAGCTATTCATTCTGTGAAATACTATTATCACACGTGTGTGTGTGTTGAGAAATGGGTGCTTTTCATTTCCTGTAAACTCATTTCCCCTAACTGACTGAACACTACAGAGCAGAGTGTTAATCTCATTCGCTGGTCGATTAAGTTCCTAGTTTTAAATAGAGGAACTACAAAACACTTCATATACAATACATTTCTCACCATCAAGAGTAAACTGTCGCTGAAATGATATTTCAATGATTGTTCTAATTACCAGTACTGCCAGTAACTGGGTCTCTGTGCTACCTTCACAAAAGGGTACTCTGATTCCCAAATACACAAGCAATAACACAAACATGATTTTGGTAACACAAACACAATCACATTTCCTCACTGGTAAAGTCTGTACTTTAATTCCATCTTGATTATTTTATTTCAAATCAATGTGTAGGTACAGTATTGGTACTTACGCTTTTCACTTACGCTCGGTCAAATTTTGGATTGAAGCGATTTGAGAACCATTTAGTTATTTAACTATTTCAGGTTGATCTGGGAGATGCCAAATTCCCCGAGTTTGCTTTCCCATAATGACTCATATCACCATCACAGTGACATGAAAAATGTATATCGAATAATAATGTAATGGTAAAATATAATGTTACTAATGTGGAAAAATCCGTGTCTTATTTGACAAAGATACCTTTTTTTTTTTAAGGATAACTCCTTTCCACAAGTGCGTTGATGGGAAATTAAATAGTTTAAACCATAAGTGAGATGTGTCATGATACATGAGCACATGTCATGAGGATGAAACATCACAACACACACTCATTAAGGAAGCACATTAACACATTGAGAATGCAGCTTCGAGAACAACTTTGGGATTCAGTATCGTGTTCAAAGACACATCACTGTGTATTTTAGAGGACGGAACCAATAACCTCCATATCACTGGAGCAACCACTCAACCTCCTGAGCTTCAGCAGCACTCACAAGTTCTTTTAGTCAGATCTATTCAACCCCCCTGAACTCCTCTGTAAAAGGACAAGAGAATCTAGAAAGTAAAGGAAAACGCAGCTTTAACAGCCTTTTCCTTTATCAGCTGCAAAATTAAGGCCTGAGAGATGATTACACCTCTGTTGTAATAAAGAAATGCTGATGCAACAAAGGCAAAAGACTAACCTAGTCGCACCTAAACATATAATAATAATAATAATAATAATAATAATAATCAGGGACAGCACAATGGTGTGTAATGTAACTAGCCAATTGGATTGCATTTAGCAAAGATTGTTTGGAAATTAATGTATGGGCTACCTTAGTCTGCAAAAACGACTAATACACCTCCATCTTAAAAACAACAACAAAAAAAGAATTCTTAGACGGTTTCGTGTGAAGCATAAAAACAATTAATTCCACTGAGCATTACAACCTATTTTGGTAATCCGTTTAATTCCCCCTCTGTTTAAATCTGGGAAGAATGTAACACACCGAGGAGAATTAAACGCCTCCATATACAAAGTGTTTCTTTTTAACCGAGACAAAATTCAGCACGTTTTGACAGTAGCATTTCAAATTAACAAAAGACTTTTGTTGTGCGTTTGATCGATTTATGCGGTTGACTTGGTCACCATTCTTTTCAATAATTTTGCAGTGTGTTTATTTGCTTTGTTTGTTGTTTTAGAAATTTCGTAAGTTTCTGTTCAAATTAACTTACCCACTCAGGTCTCGTGTGACACCAGTCCGCTGCACTTTACAGAAGTTCAGCTTTTAAAAAACTTGACCACAATTTCGGAGCAATACAAGCAAGACGTAATGAAACCATTTAAAATTAACGCATGATATCTTGTCATGTCTTTCAAAACATAATGCTATATACATTCATGGTTAGGCAAGCTATTTTATGTTGATGCGAATAATCTTTAGCTTCCGGTGCTTTGTGTCATGGCTATTGCTACCTTGACAGAAAGGAAACAAAACTTCCGCATTGCCGTCATGTGACCACTGAAACGCCCAGTCACCCTGATACAGACAAGATGGCCGACACGGGGCCGCCATACATCCATACATTTATACCATTTATACCGGAAGTCCGTGACGGAAGTTTTTTTTTTTTTTTTTTTAGTGTAACGTACTGCGTCCATACCGATTGACTTCGAGAGCTAGGTGGACAACTTGTCCACCTAGTAGAGATGGGCAAGTGAAGCCTCATGAAGCACTGAGGCTTTGCTAACAATTGTGCCGAATAAGATTCGAAGCTTCAAGACTTCGGTGACGGTGACATCTGGTGGACAACTGAAGCCATAGCAACCTCGAAAGAGCACGACTGAAACACTAACACTGTTTCAATCCCATGACAGCAATAAAAGTTCAGAAAAGTCGAGTGTGGTCATTCAAGTGTCTTGTTCATTCACACCAAATGATTATATCGTCATTACAATAAAATATGCAGATGCTCTCCTCCATACTCTAAAACACATTCCAGATTAACCCAACGAATCAATGCAAATTATATTAAGGGTTAAATGTTGGTTAAGGGTTTATTTAAAGCTTTGAGCTTTATTGAAAAACTCTACTAAAAGTCCCTAACAGGATTAGAGATCCTTCCTACTTTGCAAATGATCATGTTTGAATTCAGAAACTGTGTGTGTGTGTGAAGTGTTTTTAAGGAAAACCTTTAAAGATAATGGTTTGTCATTTGGGGACTTGTATGGTTGATTTGGAATGATTATTCACAGAAGCAGACAAGTAGAAAATTTTGTATTCACAGGTTTTTATTCAGAAATATATATTTTTCTACTGTCGCAGGCTTCAGTCGTCTCCTCTTCTGGCTGACCAGCTCCCCAGCTTTGGAAAATATCCTTTCACAAGGAACAGATGATGCTGGGATGCACAGATACTTGCATGCAGGTTTCCACAGCGTTGGATATAAAATCTTTCGTGCCACCCAGCACTTCAGGGGATCCTCTGCTCTTGTCAAAATGTGTTCTATCAAATATCTATGACACAGACAGTAAGACAATGAAAGGCTGAATAAAACAACTGATGTTTCAACAGTAATCAGCATGCATACCTCTGCATCTCCACTGCAGCGCTGGTAGATGCACTGCTGGTGCGATGCTGAGACTCTACATAGTTGTCCAATAAAGCCCACAAGTGGTATTATTCTTCACCAGCACTGGCAGATGTTGTTGCAGTTTCCAGTGGCACATCTTCTGCCGACACATCAATAAGACTGGCACACTCTGGTGTCAGCCTTTCTACAGCAGCCTGAGCATTGCTTTGATTAGTAAAGCCAGCCTTGTTTGTTAAGGAACGAGCCGATTTGACCCAAAAGCAACCACGCAAAATGCCAAGAAAAAAAAAAAAACGGGTTTATAGTAATAAACGAGAACGGACAAGAAAAGACGCTCCAACAGAGGATATCAAAAATCAAACAAAAAGCGACCCGAGGCAACTGTGGGGCAAGGGACCAGAATCACACGGTTGAATCTTAACACAAAACAGATCTTCTCAACGGGACGTGGCGACCTCGACACAGAAAAACACAGTCAATCATCTGACAGAGGAAATCCAAAACAAGGTAAGTCCAAGATTGGTCAATACCACTTCGGTTATTCAACGATCCGACGCTGGTGACCTGCTGCCAGTGTCTTAAATACAGCGTTGATGGTAATTGGCAGCAGCTGTGCTTCACCCAGCCGGTGAATGATACATCAAAGCAAGGTGCAAGGGCTTCCTGACAAGCCTGATTAAACTGTGGATCCATAAAGAAAAAGGTTGACCATCTTTATCATTTTATTCTTTTCATGATGGCAGGTGAGGCCTGCTGCCCCTGAGCAGCCTGAGCGTCATGGAGGAAGGAGAGGAGTTGCAGTGGCAGGACTGGAGCTGTGGATCTGCAGCAACAACTTTACCAGCAAGGGCACCAGGCAGAGGAGGAGGACACAACCCCACCTCCCCCGGAGGAGCAAAAAGAAGCAGAAGAGTCGAGGGCCAGTCCCCAGCGTGTCTGTCGAGAGCTGACAACAGTGACCGTGCAACGTGCAACTAGTGCTAATGCTAGCGCTGCAGCTAGCACCGGGAGCTGGGTGAAAAGCTGATGAAACCGGTAAAACCAGCACAGAGAAGATGGAGGGCTAGATCCACAGGGGAATGACACAAAGTGTGTTGGAGTGACACGATCGGTTGGACGATTGGTTGAGGCGCACGGAGCTGGGAAAGTGAGAAGGTAGGGCAGCAACAGGTAGTCAGCAAGTCCATTAACTAATGGTAGGGCCCGAGCGGTGATCCAAAAGTCCAGGTACATAAACGGAGAACCAAAGATGAAACAAAGTACACAAGCTATGCTCTACGACCAGAATTAAAATAGCCATAATTAAAAAAGCCAGAAAAACCAGATGAACAAACACCAACATCCTCTCACATCTGGGTATTGATGTGCACGCCGACTATCACCCGGTCGACTGTTTTCTGCTGTCTCCAGGTGTGGACATCTGACATTAAACAACAGTGTCAGGGTGCCGTGTGAGGTGAAACAAGACTGGTTCCTCTGCTCCTCACTGGTCCCACAGCATTCGCGTCACTGACTGCTTCACCACACCTAAAGAAGAGCCGCAAGGGCAGCTTGTGCACCCGTATGTTATGATCGCGCCAGTTTACTGTTTTAAATTCCTGAGATTTAGAAAACGAATCATTTATAAAGCAAAAACAAAAAAAAACAAAACAAATTAAAAAAACAAAACAGACAATGTCTCAGCAAGGACGGTCCAAGGACAGGCTTTAAAATATGATATTTGTATATTTGTATTGTATTGTATTGTTGTTAAATATAAATAGCTTACTGCTTACTGAACTTTTGTGATAAGATAAACAAATCTGGTCGATGCAATATTGGATGTGATATTATACAGTAGTACAATTATTAATGCAACGTAATATTATCAAATGTTTGAAATATACAGTATATTTAATATTTGTGTGACTGCAGGTATGTATGTTTGTGTGTAATGTTGTAATTATATATTGAGGATATTATATGGGACCAGACAACAGATCGCAGTTTTAAAAAATAATTAGTGAGTTTTCTAGGAGTATGAGTATATAAGTTCATACTTTTCCCCTGCTTTCATTGTGTTTTGCCTTTCTGCTGAAATGACTCGTTTCATTTTCATTCATTTAAAGTTTTCTGCTCACACAAAAGAGAGGTTTGTTTTTGTCTTTTAATAAATCATATTTACTTTGAAAACATTTAAACTCTGCTGCAGCACACTTCTGCATAAATAAAATCATTTCTGTCACTATTTTAGAAGCGGAGGCACGGTTTAACGATCCAGAGGTACAGATGTGTCTGCAGAATGACGTCTTCCATAGCAACAGCTCACACTGATCCATCGGGAACAGGAACACTCTCACCGTCACCAAAGGACAAACACAACTTCAGACATAATGACACAACACCGGTGTGAGCAGCCACCGGAGCGGTTTCTCTTTTTTTTTCTATCTCCACATCGGATGGGGCTCTGCTGCGCGTTGGCGTGTAAATCTGCAGCAAACCATGTGACTTCTCCTCTGTTCTGACAACAGAGATTCAGATTTACCGTAACGGCCAAAGATTAACCCCCGTCGTGCCTGAATTAATATACAATTACATTAAAAAAATAAAATGATTTGTGTTTTTCTTTTCAAGCAGATGTTAAATTAAGTGTAAATTGTTCATTTGACTCTATCAGATTTATCAAATTTATGTGTGATGCAAATTAGCACACAAAATAGGACAAGATGGTCATTGATAGGACAAAATAGGACAAGATGGCCCTTTCCTAGACACATATGGAATTTAGGATTCTTCTGTTCATGAGAGCAACAAAGGAAAAGTAAAAACGCATCCTCTCAAGTGACTAGTGGTTCTTTGCAGGCTGCAATTTGACCTATGCTGTCGCCACGACGACTGTCAACCAGAGACACGTGTAGAAAGACGCAAAGTGAACAGCTGAATGTTCAAAACCGTCAAATCAGAATCACCTGAGGAGACAGGAAAAACCTTGGGAGGCGGCTGCTGCCGTGTCCTCTCCACAAACATAACATTTGGCACCAATTCGGAAAATCAATCTGGCTTCATAAGTTCTGTTAGAAAAAGGAAAAAAAAAAAGTATCATGTAAACTACAGTCTGACTGGTGCCAGCAGACATTAAGGCATGTGCTAAAAGCAGTTAATAAAGCAGTAATAACAGGTACTCTGCCTCTATGTCACGGTGAACATGTTGTAATAAGGTAAAAAATCTGAACATTTAGCGGTTATCATTAACTCAGACTTGGTTTCTGTGACATGCTGTCAAATCAAACGTTTTCAACACAGTATGTTACATTGAAGTCAATATTCTAACGCTTGCGTGAGGGTATTTTAGACCGTGAATAACTGTAGTCATCATCCAGATGCTTCTGCATACACGCTCAAGCTGACAGCACGCTAACCCGCTAGCTCAAGGACACTTGGACGAGAGGGCTCAGATCAGGGACCCTTGACGTGGGCCAACAATTAAAAATACTAATAACAACAATACTGTGGATTTTCATCATTCTAAACATTGCTATCTTAAGGTCGGCACGGCGGAGNAGGAAGCACAAGGAAGTGTTGTTTGTGTTCACAGAGTGTAGCTCAGCGTCTCTGAAAACAAGCCGGCAAATATCGTCCACAAATTCAGTCAGGCCCCACTGACACGACACAACGAAGGCCCAAGGCTGGCCAGCGTCGCCATGGCGACTTGGGACGGCGAGAAAAGGATTCGTTTGAATCAATCAACAGCCGAAACACAACATGGTGGGCTCAGGGTTCCAAACCAGCTTAAACTGGGAAAGAGAGGGTCAACAGACTGGCTATACTGGGACCGAGAGGTTAACAGACTGGTTATACTGGGACAGAGAGGTAAACAGACTGGTTATACTGAGACAGAGAGGTTAACAGCCTGGTTATACTGGTAAAGAGTTGTTAACAAACTGGTTATACTGGGACAGAGAGGTTTACAGACTGGTTATACTGGGACAGAGTGGGTAACAGACTGGTTATACTGGAACAGAGTGGGTAACAGACTGGTTATACTGGAACAGAGTGGTGAACAAACTGGATATACTGGAACAGAGTGGTTAACAAACTGGTTATACTGGGACAGAGAGGTTAACAAACTGGTTATACTGGGAAAGAGTGGTTAACAAACTGGTTATACTGGGACAGAGAGGTTAACAAACTGGTTATACTGGGACAGAGAGGTAGACCGACTGGGTATACTGGGACAGAGAGGTAAACAGACTGGTTATACTGGGACAGAGAGGGAAACAGACTGGTTTTACTGGGACAGAGTGGGTAATAGACTGGTTATACTGGGAGAGAGAGGGTAAACAGACTGGTTATACTGGAACAGAGACTGTAATCAGACTGGTTACACTGGGTCAGAGTGGGTAACAGACTGGTTATAATTGGACAGAGAGGTAAACAGACTGGTTATACTGGAACAGAGACTGTAGTCAGACTGGTTATACTGGGACAGAGAGGTAGACCGACTGGGTATACTGGGACAGAGAGGTAATCAGACTGGTTATACTGGGACAGATTGAGTAAATAGACTGGTTACACTGGGTCAGAGTGGGTAACAGACTGGTTATAATTGGACAGACAGGGTAAACAGACTGGTTTTACTGGGACAGATTGAGTAAACAGACTGGTTATACTGGGACAGAGAGGTAAACAGACTGGTTATACTGGGACAGAGAGGTAATCAGACTGGTTATACTGGGACAGAGAGGTAAACAGACTGGTTATACTGGGACGGAGAGGTAAACAGACTGGTTATAGTTGGACAGAGAGGTAATCAGACTGGTTATACTGGGACAGAGAGGTAATTAGACTGGTTATACTGAGACGGAGAGGTAAACAGACTGGTTATACTGGGGCGGAGAGGTAAACAGACTGGTTATACTGGGACAGAGAGGTAAACAGACTGGTTATACTGGGACAGAGAGGTAAACAGACTGGTTATAGTGAGACAGAGAGGTAAACAGACTAGTTATACTGGGATGGAGAGGTAAACAGACTGGTTATAGTGGGACAGAGAGGTAAACAGACTGGTTATACTGGGATGGAGAGGTAAACAGACTGGGTAACGCTGTCTGCCGTCCTCAGGGAGACGTGGCTCCAGCTCCTGCAGCTGTTGGACCTTCAGCCTGGTCAGCTCCTCTTTCCTCCATCACTTCCTGCTGGATTGCTGTTCCCACCAGGAGCAACGTAAACAGGGGGCATGTGCAGCTCTGTGCCTGTGCTGACTGATGTGTCCAGATGTTTGGATGGAGGAGCAGAGCAGAAACGTGTGAAAGGTTTGGTTCCTTGAGTCATCACTTTCGCCTTGTGGTGTTCTGCTGGAGGAGCCGGTGTTCAGCAAGCTGTTGTTAGACGGTTGGTGCTCCCATCCCAGACTAACTCAGCTCTGAAGCGCCAAAAAGATGCAGGTTCCTCTGGTTGATGTGATGCTGGCGCCACCTTCTGGCCAGAGAAGGTTGCTCCGTGACGTTCTGGAGGTGGAACCATTAGGCCTTCAGAGCTGACGTGCTCGGTCTTTGGCTGAAGGAACAGTCCTGTTCTCAGTGACACCAGTCAGAAAAAAGGAGCAGATCAGTCAGCAAGTTGAGGAGAAGATCCAAGACAGAAGCTGAAGAACAATCCTTCTGTGAACGGTCTGAGGAGCAGGTGAGAGAAGCTTACACTGTGTGACTGTCATGATCATGGCTGATAAACTAAAAGTGTTTCTAAATTAGAAATTATAACTGAAAGAATTTACTTGTTTTTGTTTGAGTAGATCAGAGAAAATATGAATGATTTAAGAACCAAGATAGCTTCCGTGTCATCTGGAGAAAGGGATGAACCCTTGTGAAGAAGCGCTCTAAATGTTCCCGAATGAGGGTTTTTCCACCTCCACTGAAGGCAACAGAGGGACATTCACTCTACATTAAACAGACTTAAACGTCTGAACTTTTTATAGTTTTGATATTGAGACTACATCATTATATTTTTTCCATTTTGTATTGTTTTTATTATATTATTAAATTGGACTGAAGAAAAACCGGAATCCTCCAGTATGAGGCCGTTACACAAACGTCCTGATGGATGTCTACTTTTACATGCTCTTTATGAGCATAAATGGAACATAGGTCCTGGATCAGTCTTTTGTGCTGCAGTCATGTTTAATTTGCAGTTGTTTCATGATCAAATCTTTACCGTTCAGTTATTTTCGGAAGAGTTACTGCTAGTTCTGCTCTTCCGACAGCAGGGGGCGCTCTGACGCTGCGCAGAGACCAGAGAGCCACGAGAGCGTTACCATGACGTCACATCCCCCGTGTCTTACCACCTTTTTCTATAACTTCCTGCACACGCTTAAATAACGACTTTAGCCTAGAATGTATAGAGAAACAGACATCATCAGCTGAAGAAGATGATTCTGGATCCAAAGAGGAAGGTGGCTTTAAACTCTCTTGAATTAAATACATTTAAGGTGAAATGATGTTTGATGATTGATTGTGTGATGATTGAAGAATGTTTGAAAGTGCCACAAGCAGCTTTTTATTTTTTCATCCCTCAATACATGTAAAGACGAAGGAGGCAAAGTTTTATCAGCTGACTTTACTGGCACTTTGCTTTATAAAACAATAATAGTTAATAATTACCGGAGGGCAGAAGTCTCTCTAGCTTCCAAACTGGGTTTAAAACGACCCAGCAAACAGAGCTATGGTTTGGAAGAACTCATGAAAGTTGAATGAAACACACAAGACCTTCAGTTTACATTTTATTAGATTAGATTTCAATTTATGAGTTACAAATAAACATATCAGGAAATGACATCTCAGGAAAATATTTACTAGAATTCTCCAATAAAAGACGTAACCTGGCAGGGCCTTGACATTTTTACCACCTAAGGACATGAAAGAACTATGTCTTAAATTACTGCATAACATCAATGCAAACAATAGATTGATTTCCAAACACTGACCAAAGGTGCAACCCGCAGGATCGTTTCGGAAAGAGTGGCAGAATTTTCTGTTCAACAAATCTACCTTTAAATTAATTATTTTAGGCTTTTCCTCAAGTTCAATGTGGTCGTTCTTTTTATTTCAGTTGCTAAATTTCACCTAAAGTCAGAAGGTCTAAAGCAATCTCATCATCTTATCATCTCCTTTTTAGCTGAAGCCTCTGAAATATATAGAAAATAACAAAAAGCCTCATTGGCTCTCACCTGTTCTCACCTGTTCTCCAGGTCCCCAGAACAGCAGAGGCAGGACAACTGTCCTGGAACGGGTGTGAGAAAGGCCAGACACCCTGGTGGTCAGGACAGGACTCGTTCTGGCTGAAGAGTCTGGGACGTCCAGATGTTTGAGAATAGCGTCTGTGAAGAACCTTCCTGCTGCATCGCTGCCTCTGCCTGCATTGTGTGATCCTGGGTCCATCAGGGAGTCTGTAGCTCTGACGGTCTGCTGATTCAGGAACCTCTTCATGGTCTTCACCGCTGGGACGGGACATCTCTAGGACATCTGAGAAGAAGGTCCACAGCTTTGATCTGGGGAATTCATTCTTATCATTTCCATTTTGCTGCACGGATCTCGGCCTCTGACAAACCCAGGGTCCACCTGACGGTGCTGCTCCTCTGTTTATAACAACCGGCCACGCTGGATTGTGTATCTATGTATTATGTATTTTATGACTGATATGTTTGTATTTCTATGATTCTATGATTGTTTCTCCCTCCCTCCCTCTCTCTTTATTCTCTGTCCTGTCTCCCTCTTCTTCTCCTCCTTTACCCAGCTGACTTTCAGCAGGATGGTTCCTCCTTGTCAGCCTGGTGCTGCTCAAGGTTTCTTCCTGTTAAAGGGAGTTTTTCCTTGCCACTGTGCTTACCTGGGGGTTCAGGCTCCGGGTTTCTACCTCTGTAAAGCACCTAGAGACAATTCTGATTGGAAAAGGTGCTATATAAATAAAACTGAATTGAATTTTTAGGAGTGAAGATAACTGAAGCATTCCAGAGCTGTAGGACTGTGCTGCTGTCCACATCCGCATGGACAGATGTCCAAACCAGCATGGACTAATGTCCACATCCACATGGACTAATGTCCACATCCACATGGTCAGATGTCCACATCAGCATGGATTTGATTTGATAAACAGGATAAACATACCTATATATAAAATGGAGGACGCTCTCCTCGTCGTCAACGTTGGTACGCAGCCTGAGGCGCCGTCTCCACAGTTAACCTGTTCCGTCCCCTTTCAGCAGTGTGAAAGCTGGTCTCATGCGTGCGAGCAGGACAGCACATGTTTTGAGTTTGGACTCTGGAGTGGCGTCCAGCTGGAGCGGAGGAGAATCGCCCCGGGAGAGCACAGGAGCGCTGCCATGGCGGCGTTGGTGTTACGTGAGTCAGTGCGAGCAGAACTCTCTGTTTTCACTCCAAGCCAGATGTGAAGTCCAGATGTTTTCAGCTAACGTAACGCGAGGTAATTTAATGGACATGTTTACGTAACTTCAAACACTGTTGTTAAACTAGCATGCTAATTGCTGTGTTTGGTTAACTCCTTTGTGAGATATTTTGATAAATATTGATGGGGGTCCGCCTCCCTGGGCAGTGGAATGTTGCTCCAACACATTTCTACAGTAGCCCAAAATGGACAAAACACAACATATATGTTTTTTGATTACAGCAGCAGTCATTGGTGATCACCTCTTAGGTCTTAGGCCTCGACCTTAAAGATGACCAGCATTTTTTTTCTCGCACACTCTCAGCAGCTTGTTTCATGAGAGGAAAGTGGAAACTCTGCTCACTGAGGCCCCCTACTGTCCAGAAGAGCTCCCAGAAACTGGTGGGAACAACCCGCTGCTCAAAACACAAGAGTTCCAACCAATCTGAGGACAGCAGAGGGGTTTCAAGCTGACAAAGGGGAGGGGCCAGACAGCTTCTGTGTGTGTGTGTGTGTGTGTGTGTTTGACCAAAGAATTCAACACTCTGGTGGCCTGTGGAATAAATGTGTTCTACAGTCTGCTGGTCCTGGTCCAGATTCTGTGGTACCGTTGTTTCTGGGATGCTGTTTCTGGGTCTGTTATGATCTGACTGCTCTTCTTCTGCAGTGCTGCACGTAGATCTCTGTGGATGTCAGCTCTGCTCTGGCCTCTGCAGAGACCTTCTGTTGAGCAACTGCCAGAGAAAAAGAATCTGTCGTCCACCTAATTTGGATTTGGAAAATCAACTACATCAGGTCAGCAAACCAGGAGGTGTAAAGAACTTCCTGCCACATCCGCCACAAGTCTGGAGAAGACTACAAAACCATTTCTGCTGCTCTGAAGGTTCCTCAGAGCTCAGTGGCCTCTGCCAGTCTGAGCTTCATGACGGCGTGTCCAGAGAGAAGCTTCTCCTCAATAAGACACCTGAAAATCTGTTGGACATGGTGACCACGTGACCACCCTGCATGAACAGCTTCCTCCTGACTGTGACAGCGTAGAACAGCAGTTAGTGACGTCACACGATTTAGTGACGTCACATGGACACATATGTAACGTGTGGGCGCATGTGTATAACATTCATATAAACTTTTAACCCCAACATACCTTTGTAACATATGTTACACATATGTAACACGGGCCCCGATCTAATCCAACCAATCAGATAAAGGCAAACGTATGTTCTGCTACAGCGCAGGTAAACGCAGCTCTTTAGTAAGTTTAGGGTCAGGTAGGTGGCTCCGGGTTTCCGGACAACAACAGAAGCAGAACTTTGACAAGATCCCCCTCTAAAATGGAAGATAAACGCAAGAGCGGCTGGCTGTGTGGTGACGTCACCGCCGCCCGCCTTCTCTTTGCGCGAGCTCGACGGGTCCGGAGCATAAAGCGGCGCGCGCCTCAACGTAAATGTATGAGAGAGGCGGACGCACGCGCGCGGCTCCACAAGGACTCAGGTCGGTGTTTGGGCCAGAGCGGTTCCGCCAAGTTCTCCAGCGGTGAGCATGGATGTGGAGCTGCGGCTGTAGGACCCGGGACATGGGCTCCGCGCTGCTGCTGCTGCTGCTGGTCCAGCTGCTGGTCCTGCTGTCGGCTGACGGTACGTGCCTTTTACTAGATTTTCCAGAGGGGAGACCCGCGGACCCACCAGAACCAGAACGTCTGGGAGGCTAGCGACCGTTTGCGGATCGCGTAGCTCTGCCCATCAACCTTTGTCCGGAACTTTTTTTTTGTTTTGTTTTTTTTTTTCTCGCACCGCAAAAGTTGCCGTGAACGTCGGGTACCTTTGCAGTTGCCCGGTCGCGGCGCTCCGTTGAGTTAGTTTGGTTGCATGAGTTAGTTGCTGGGTGGTTTTGGGCAGGACTGAGGAACTTGTGAGGAGAGTCTGCTCCAAGATCTCAGGCCTCCACGGTTGCAGGCGGTCCTGCTCGGTGTCGGGTGTCAACTTTCAACTTCCATACATCTTCACGGAGAAAATATCTCAGATGGACTCAACATTTCTTTATTTTGGCGACTGCAACAAACCAGTCGGCGACAGTGTTGAAGGAAAGCCTGGATTTGTGGTAAACTTCACTCAGAACGTGAGTGTGCGCCGTCGGGGGCGGAGCCTAAGTCCTGTTGTTGTTATGAGCTCTTGAGAAATGAAATATTAACTCCAATAAACTGTTTACACAGATAACACGATCGATTTAAACGCCTTTTCATTTAGGAATCACACAGGGGGAGTTTTGATAGTTATCAACCAGTGTCTCCCAGTGAAACCAGTCTGCTTAGAGTAGAACCAAAAGCATTCATTTACAAGCCTGCTGCTGCTGCTCTTCAGCAAAAAAGTGGGATCTTTCACACGTTCACGTACACAGGAGACAGTTGCCTGTTAAACAATAATATAAACAATCCTACATATATTACACTTGAATGTAAAATTAGAGACTGGTTTCCAGTCTGGGTATGATTTACAGTTATAGGACATAAAGCATGTGAGTCTGTTTACCTCTCTGTCCCAGTATAACCAGTCTGTTTACCTCTCTGTCCCAGTATAACTAGTCTGTTTCCCTCTCTGTCCCAGCATAACCAGTCTGTAAACCCTCTCTGTCCCAGTATAACCAATCTGTAAACCCTCTCTGTCCCATTATAACCAGTCTGTAAACCCTCTTTGTCCCAGTATAACCACTATTTTTACCTCTCTGTCCCAGTATAACTAGTCTGTTTCCCTCTCTGTCCCAGTGTAACCAGTCTGTAAACCCTCTCTGTCCCAGTATAACCAGTCCGTTTACCTCTCAGCTGATAGGTCATGGTGGTTGTGGGATGTTTCTCAAGATACATGATGGGAGTTTTGGGTGAAATCACCGTGACGATCGCGGAGTTCTGGGATAAAACCGGCAAATAAAGAGTACCGTATTTTTCGGACTTTAAGTCGCATCAGTCAAAAAATGTGTCATGAAGGAGAAAATAACGTATATAAGTCACACTGTAAGTTGCATTTTTTGGGGGGAAATTTATTTTACAAAATCTGAGACCAAGAACAGACATTTCATCATGAAAGGCAAGTTATAATAATAACAACAGAAGAGAAAACAACAGGCTAACCCTAACGTATGCTAACATAGCACATTGATGGTTATTCCGCTACATGAAGCACCGACAACCGACTGAATCTGGTGTGTTAACGTAACATATTAACAGATAACTACAGCATAAAGATCATGCTTCCAAACTCTCCGTCTCCCTTCAAATCACTAAAATCCAGTGAATTCTTCATCCTCGGTGTCGCTTCTCCACCAGCACCGGAGGTAGATGGTTGAAGTGCATGATTTATTATGGTTCCGTTTTCAGCTGCATATTTCACTACTTACAGTTTGTAATCTGTAGAATATGATTTTCTTTTTGGGGCATTTTTGTTGTCTTTCTCAGACGTCTTTATAAGTTAGCGGTAATAAAGCATAGAGGGCCCTTGCACGGTTGTCGGTGTGAAAACAACGAACATAAGTCGCACCTGAGTATAAGTTGCACCCCGGCCAAACTATGAAAAAAAAGTGCTACTTATAGTGCGGAAAAAACGGTAAATTGACCTGATCAGTCCCAAATGTTTGACGTCTCGAAGAAGAGGTTGATCTACAGCTATGTGGTTTTCCGTGATTTATCATGGTTTACTGTGATTTATTGTGGTTTTTCATGTTTTATCGTGGTTTACTTTGATTTATTGTGCTTTTCTGTGTTTTTATCGTGGTTTACCATGATTTATCGTGGTTTTCCGTGATTTTCCACCCAGCTGAGCAGAACCGAAGCGAAACTTAAACGTTTGTGTATGACACTGAATCCTCGGAAATGTTTCCTGGTTTTAGTTGTGAAACCGTCATTTGCAGTAGCTTTCACAGGAACACCTGACTCTGGTCACACACCTGGTCTGGAAGGGATAGGAGGGTGCGGTTACCTGAAGGGCGGAGCTGGAGTAGTTCAAGTGACCCTTAAATCTTTCTTTTCTTTCAGGCTTACCTCTCCTTCTGTTTGCCAACCGGCGTGACGTTCGATTGGTGGATGCTGGAGGGGCTCGTGGGGAGTCGGCTGTTGTTGTCAGTGACCTGGTTGACGCGGCGGCTGTCGACTTCTTGTACGCAGAAGGAATAATATTTTGGACGGATGTCAGTGAGGAGGCCATCAAACAGACCCGCTGGAATCTGTCGTCCAACTGTACGTGCTGTGCGTTCGGAGCGTGTTCTTTCAGTTAGGACACGCTTTCACGCTCTTCCTGTTCGTTTTCCAGCTCTGACAGATGCACTGGGAACCGGCCAGACTGTGGTGGTATCGGGGTTGGCCAGTCCCGATGGACTGGCCTGCGATTGGTTGGGTAAAAAGCTTTACTGGACGGACTCTGAAACCAATCGGATTGAAGTAGCCAACCTGGACGGGTCATCCAGGAAAGTCCTCTTCTGGATGAACTTGGACCAGCCACGAGCTCTCGCTCTAAACCCGGCTCAGCGGTAACTCGCACGCACACCGTACACGTCACACTTCAAACCAGAAGCCACTTACACATAGTACACATAGTTACCTGACCCTCACTGTAGGTACCACTGATGGTACCACTGTAGGTGGTCTCGCCAGTGGTACCATCAGTGGTACCTATGGTGGTACCTCGAGAGGCAGCTCCAGTGGTACCACTGGAGGTACAACTGGACGTACCACCGATGGTAAGCTTACCTGCGAACGATTACCTCGCTGCTGTCGCAGTTCTATCGTCATCTTCCTTTGTGATGGTTGGACTTTGAAGATAGATGCTACACCCTCGTGTCACTGCATTGCATTGTCCTGTTTCACCTTTTCCTTCCAGGTACATGTACTGGACAGACTGGGGGGAGGAGCCCAGGATAGAGTGCGCCGGTATGGACGGCAGCAACAGGTACCATCGGCAGCAGCGGCTAAAGCTGCGCGCGTCCGCAGGCGGTTTACGCATGTGTGTCTGTGTCCCTCACAGGAAGGTTCTAGTGAACCAAAACATCTACTGGCCCAACGGACTGACGATTGACCTGCTGGAGCAAAAGTTGTACTGGGCAGACGCTAAGCTCAGCTTCATCCACAGAGCTAACCTGGACGGGTCCGCACGGTACGCAGCCGCCGTCCCGGAAAAGTCGCTTTTTTAAAGGTGGTGGTGTGAACTGCAAGTGCATGTGCTCCTGCAGGGAAGCGGTGGTGGAGGGCATCCTGACACACCCCTTTGCCCTAACGCTGTCCGGGGAGACGTTGTACTGGACCGACTGGCAGACTCGCTCCATCCACGCCTGTAACAAGCAGAAAGGAGACGGCGTCCGTGAGATTCTGAGTGGGATCTTCTCTCCCATGGACATCCAGGTCCTGGAGCCTTCCCGACAGCCCTACCGTACGTGAGCCCAGCACTCAACGCAGCAACTGCGTAGATCAGGGGTGGGCAGTTATTTAGCCACATTGGGTTTTAGATCTTGCTGAATGGGCTGGCCAGGTGGTGCGGAAAACTAACCCCCTAAATGAGAATCAGCCTGAACCTTTCTCTAACCAATCAAGCTGCCAACCTTCTTAACTTGGCTTTTGGAGAAATGATTGTGAAGGCTCTGTGGGCCGGATTAAATAGTTCATCGGGCCACATGTGGCCCCCGGGCCTTAGTTTTCCCACCTCTGGCGTAGACGAACAAAGGATGATGTTGTCTTCTCCCGCCCCCTCCCTTCTTTTTTTATTGGTGCACCTGCAGTCCACACTCCCTGTGGAGATAATAACGGCAACTGCAGCCATCTGTGCCTGCTCTCTCCGGTCCAGCCCTTCTACAGCTGCGCCTGCCCCACTGGAGTCCAGTTAAAACCAGATGGGAAGACCTGCAAGCCAGGTATGGCACACTGGCGTCCACATCCACACAAGCGCACGTCCACCTCAGCCTGAAGGTTAGGCAGAACCAGTGGCTAAAATGGTTTTCAGGAGCTAATATTAGCTTCCACGCAGAGATTTACGACGTCTCCTGGCTCTGGCACAGGAACAAACAAGTACGAAGGAGTTGAGGAGCAGAGATCAGACCAGGTTGCTAACTGGCTAGAGGAGTGCGTAAGTCCAGTTGGGGATGTACTGCCCTCTGGAGGCAGGTTGTTCAAGCGATCGCACGTAGCGGTCCGCTGTGTTTGACTGAAGCCGCTTCAATCAGCTTCTTTTAGCAGGGAAAGTGATGGATGCAGCAGCTCCTGTTTAGCTCAACACTGACTGGAGGTCAGGGCTGCTGAATAGATTATGTTAATGCGAGTCCTCGCAAAGATCCAAATATCCGTCTGTGTCTTCTGATTTGCTTTGCTTGGTTGGAGAAATTGAAGGCTTTTGTTACTGAGATGGCAACTCTGTGTGTGTGTGTGTGTGTGTCTGAATGAACGGAGTGTGATGGTGATGGTCATTTATCGTCTCTCCTTCCCTCTTTTATCTCTCATTGTAACTTCAGCGTCAACCCTGATTGGAGCCAAATTCAATTCAGTTGACTCCAGCTTTATTGACACAGTGTCTGTGACAGTCCAGATGTCCCCCAGAGCCTGTCCTCGTAGAACTGAGGACACTGAATCCTTGTTATTATTTTAGAACGGCTCTATCTTGTTTGCTCTGGATAGATGACATCATCTGGCTAGATGACCTCCACCTTCAACCCACAGATGTGTTGGACACAGATCTGGATGCGAGACTTTGATCTAGTTTCGTGGAAATGTTCCACAGTCAATTTGGCGCTCTCTTCTGTGATACTGACTTTTATTTGGAGCTAATGGTGATAGCTGATGGACAGCTTGATCCGACGCGGCTGTGAAAACTCCTGCGAAGCCTCCAGACGTTAGCGTGAAAAATTGTAAAGTTTGCACTAGGGCTGAAATGATTATTCGAATAATTTGATCACTAAAAAGCTCTGATAAAAATTATTTGTGTCAAAGCTTCATTTAAATTCGGTCCACTATACTTTGGTTTGGGACAGATCATTATTTCTTTTCCTCGCTGCTCGCTGCTTTCGACTGCTGACACGTCACTGAAGATCAATGTGAGGCACAGATTGCAAAGAATTTAACATTAAAAAAGCAATGTGTCTACTGGAAGATGCAGTTAGCCTAGCATAACAGCACAACGCTGCTGCTGCAGCACCTCCAAAGGAAACACCCGATCTCTGCTAAAAGTCCGCTAGCTTTCACATTTCCCCAACTCGGCTGTTTTTAACACAATTACAGTATATTATAATAATAATCCACGGAAAATTAAGTGCTATAATGAGTTTGTCAAAGCCTGAACTTCAGTAAGTTAAATTGTAAAAGTCGGTTTAATTAACTCATCATTACGACATCTAATCCAGGCTGAGTCGGTGGGCTGACTCATCAGCAGATGCTCGGTGTTGAGAGGAACATCTGAGCGGCTCGTTTCCTGTTGAAAGTGCAGCTCTCTAAACAACAGCGTAAACAAATGAACCTCTGTCAGCAAAGCCTGGTGTTAGAACCCGGGTCACAGCCAGGTCAGGCAGGGCTCAGTTCCCCTTGCGTGTCGAGTACGTTCCGGCACATTGACGAGGGAGGAGCGTGTCAGGGAATCGCAATCCTTTCCTAGATTTTAATGTAGATCTGCCCATAGCCGAGGGAACATATTCTCTCCGGGGGGCGCTGACAAAAAAACCTGTGCTGCGCTCGCAACTCATTGCATTGATGATAATGGTTAAAAAAATACTCGCACATTCATTAAGATGCAAAAATCTTTCATCTTCCATGGTGCTGATCACCCTGGCAACAGTAAACAATTAGTAAAAGCTGCTCTCCACGTAGCGGTGATGCAGAAGTTGAAAAGGAAATGTCTTACAGGCGTCACACAACTCCTCTTCCTCTCTGAGATGGTGCTGATGAAGCTCCTCATTAGGCTTCCAATGTCCAGACTGTCCAAAACATCTCCATGTCTTCAAGCGGTGAAGAGTGGACACTGTTCTCTATGACGATGCTGAGATGAGGAGACGTGATACTTTGATGAGGTGTTCAGCTTCTTTGAAAAGAGCCTTCGTTTGTGGATGGAGCTGAGACATCTTGGACGGTGTTGCCGGGAGAGTCGCTGAGGACGTCTCCAAACATTGTTAGCTGCCTTTCCAGTCGGTTCCTGTGCAGGGCAAGGTGCAGGGAATCCACATTCACTGTTTACAGTTACCGTTTATAGTGATTAATGTTTCCAGTTTACTTTTAGCATGCTTTTCCACTTTATTTCATGTATTTATTTTTTGGGTAAATACATTTTTTGGGCGCTGCATTGCCACCAGCAGGGGGTGCTACAGCACCCTACTTCCCGCGGTACTGGATCTGCGGAACTTTAACCAGCATCTGACGTGTGCGTTTAGGAGCAGAGCAGGTTCTCCTGCTGGCTCGTCGGACTGACCTGAGGAAGATCTCACTCGACCTGCCCGATTTCAGCGATATCGTGTTGCAGGTAAACACACACACACAGTCTGTACGTCATCAGGAGGGGGTTATCCGACTGATGGTCCGACTGGAACTCTGCTCTCGCAGGTTGATGACATTCGCCACGCCATCGCCATCGATTACGACCCAGTGGAGGGTTACGTGTATTGGACGGACGATGAGATCAAAGCCATCCGCCGGGCCCACATTGACGGAAACGCTTCTGCAATGCTGGTCACAACCGAGCTCAAACACCCGGACGGTATCGCCGTGGACTGGGTGGCCAGGAACCTGTACTGGACCGACACTGGGACCGACCGTATCGAGGTGTGTCTGCGAGCGACATTAACCTCGTGAGTGAACCTGTGAGTGTTTGTCTGAACACACACGTGTCTGCATCGCTGCAGGTCACCAGGTTGAACGGAACCTCCCGAAAGATTCTGGTTTCCGAAAACATCGATGAGCCCAGAGCCATTGTACTGGACCCCATGAACGGGTAGGCATGGTCGGCGTGGACGCACTTCGTAGGTTTAAACACTTGCACTCATCTCCTCCTCCCTGCTCGTCTCAGTTACATGTACTGGACCGACTGGGGGAAGCAGCCAAAAATTGAACGGGCTAACCTGGATGGGTCAGATCGGGCCGTTCTGGTCAACAGCTATCTGGGCTGGCCCAATGGACTGGCGCTGGATTATTCCACTGGAAAACTCTACTGGGGGGATGCGAAAACTGACAAGATCGAGGTATGTGTCAGCTGTGGGACCAGTTCACAGCCATGTCATCTGATAAATGCTCATGTTCATGCACCACCATCACTGCATGGTGACAAGACATCATCTCACCAAAATTTGTAGTTCCCGGATAATATTCAATTCAGCTTTATTTAAACAAAGTCTGTTACAACCAAAATTGTCTTTGACCAGAGCCCCAAACAAGCGGCAGTAGGAGAAAAAAACTGCTTTTAACAGGAAAAAACCTGGAACAGGACCAGCCTCGTATGGGGGCCCTCCTGCTGATCGAGAGATGGGTGGAGGAGGGAAGGATAAAAAGAGAAGAACAGAGATGTCCAGCATAAACGCAAATACATTTGACACAGAGTATGTAAAAGTTACGGTTTGTTATACTGTAGAGGGAGAGCTGAAGTAGAGGGGTCAGGGGTCAGTGTGCTACCATGGAGTCAGTGCGCAAGAGAGAGAAGCACAAAACTACAAAAGCAAACAAAAGAGAGGGAAAGAGGAGGTCAACCAATCAGCTGACAGAAACCTGTCAGGTGCTCATCTTTCTGTTGCGGTCTATGGCAGCCTAACTAAGATGATGCTAAAGGTTAGCTGCTCCTGTTCTAACTGTTAGCATTAGCTTAGCTAGCATGATGACTGTAGCTACAGAATCACTGACTATAAACTCTCTCACAGAGGAAGGTTTTCATCCTCATCTGGCCAAAGGTTCCACCCCTATTCTACTGGTAATGGTACTGGGATGATCTGGTGCTGTCAGCTGCCGCAGATATGACGGAGCTGGGTCTCTGAGGACCACGTAGGTCAGGAGAAGGATTTTGAGTTTCTTCTGGATTTTATGGGCAGCCAGCACAGGAGTCATGTGATCTCGGCTAGTTCCTTTTTAGGCTTCTGAAAGAGTTATTGGGACATCCTGACAACAATGGACAGATTTAAAATCAGCATTTGGTGACGCTGACCTTGTGAGCAGACCCATTTTTGTTTTTTCTGCAGCAATTTGACGTCATCACATACATGAACTCATAAGAAACACCTGGAAGCACTTTAGCAAAACAACAAGAGCGCGTGAAATGGGGGGTTTCAGGGAGCTCTCTCACCTCCCAATCTGGCCAAAGTTCCGTCTTAAAAAGGAGAGAAGTTTCAGTGTGAATGAAAAAAAATGAGCGGGACGCGTTCCATGAAAATCCACTTTCCTGGTTTTGCTGCTCCTCAGGTTTCATAGATATATACAGCAGAGTGTCATCAGCATAGCTGGGAACATGGATTCCATAGACATGTTTGCTAAGGGAAGCAGGTTCAAATTGAGAGTCCAGAACCTTGTAGAGGAAACATCATGAACACAAACAAACTGGAATCTATCAGATGAATCTGAGCTGGTCCAGTTTATTCCCAGTGACCGGCTCCAGTCTCTGTACCAGGATGCAGGAAGACCATTTTCATATTCTGCCGTTTACGACTTTTTTTTGGGATGAAAACATCAAAGTGCCCCGTTTCTTGTTTTCTGCAGCTCCTCCTGCGGAATGACGGAACTGACAGATTCCTCATTGACTCTGCTGAGACTTTTGTACCACTTGTCTTTTTGTCCTTTTGTCCTCACGCAAAGAGAGTGAAAAATCGCTCTCTATACATCATTCTTCCTAAAAAAGCCAGTGAAAGGACAGAGCGAGTATCATTGGAGAAGAGGGCAGGGACTCTTTTCAGCGTGACGACCGTGTCTAATCACGTCACGCTGACAAATGAAGAGGTTTCGGTGGAGGGTTGGGAGCCTCTGTTGGATCTCAGACCCTTCGGAGTGAAAGGGTTTGTACCTCAGCGAGCGACTGCAGAACGTGCGTTCCAGTTGTGCTCCACTTGAGGAGATAAAAAGAGGAGTCTTCAACCACGAGGTTCTTTGGTTGCCATGTAAACCTGTCATGCTCTGTGTCATATGGACTTTGTTGAACTGATAAGCTAACTGGAGGTTTCCATGTCTGCTTCCGTTCTTCTGAGCCCAGGTGATCAACGCCGACGGCACCAACAGGCAGACTCTGCTGGACGACAATCTGCCGCACCTGTTTGGCTTCACCCTGCTGGGCGACTTCATCTACTGGACCGACTGGCAGATGCGCAGCATCGAGAGGGTCCACAAAGTCACCGCCGCTCGGGAAACCATCATCGATCAGCTACCAGACTTGATGGGCTTGAAGGCGACTAACGTCACAGAGACTTACGGTGAGGAGGACGGCTCTGCCAGACGTTTCCACAGCAGCACGTACACCAGGGGTAGGTGCGGGAAACTAACCCCCAAATGAGGATCAGAGGTTAACTAAAAATCCTGCTTGATGGAAGCAGAGGAAATATTTTGAAGAGCCTGTAAATTGGTCCAACTAGAAATGGATGATGAAGCTCCAAATGAAGTTCGGCCCCACCTTCTTGAGAGGACAGGTTAGGATGCTAGCTGAAGGGGGGGTCTGAATCTTTTTCCAACAAATCAAGCTGACAACCCTCTTCATTTGAGTTTGTGGAGAAATTATTGTGAAGGCTCTTTGGGCCAGATTAAATAGTTAAGCGGGCCACATGTGGCCCCCGGGCCTCAATTTGCCCACCTCTGACATACACCAACACGCCTGTAAATGTTTGGCCCTCACAGGTACCAATGATTGCGCCGTCAACAATGGCGGCTGCAGCCATCTGTGCTTCTGGTGTCAGCGGACAATCAGGTGTGCCTGTCCAATGGGAATGGAGCTGCTCTCAGACCTGCACACCTGCGTGGTTCCAGAGGCTTTCCTGCTCTTCACCAACAGGTATGGCACCCCATCTGGGCCGGGGCCGTACAGATCGCACGAGCATGTTCACAGACAGGCGCCAACAGAACCGCATCATCTGCATATAAATAGAGCTGCTCTTCTGAGGCAGCATTTCTCGGGGGGGGTGGTACCATTTGGTTCAGTTTAGTTCGCACTTATATGCATATCTTCAGTCTCCAAAATTTGACAAGGTTCTGAAAGATTTGGACTTGAGGAGAAGGACTCGCCAGGACAGGACACGCTATCGACACAGTCCAGAGCCGAGCGTCAGGGTTCTAAAATAACAAGTTGTGTTAAGTGAACCTAAGTTCATCCGGCTGTCCATATCCAGTTTTGCGTCTGTGACTCCGTGCGGGGCGTCGTCAGGGTCATTACCCAAGTCTTCGAAGTACTTAAGCTCAGACGCCAAGCGGATTAGTGCCTCACCCTGATTTGGGTGAGGGTGAGTCGTGGCATCTAAAGCCTAGGCTTTAGGCTAACTTTGTTTTCATCGCAGGTTTCTCCAGAAAGGCCTCATTTCATCTTCTTTGTGTTCGTCAGGGACAGCATCAGGAGCATCTCTTTGGGTACCAATGGCAACGATGTTGCTATTCCTCTGACAGGAGTGAAAGAAGCCTCGGCTCTGGACTTCGACGTGTCAGAGAGAAGAATTTACTGGACCGACATTCAAGCTAAGGTAAACTGCACTCCCCTTCAGTTTGAGGTACCGCTGCTAATCAGGTCGAGTTTGTCCTGTTTGTACGTTAGCTGCAGGATTTTGGTGAAAGACGGAATTAGAACTGTGCTATTGGTGTCTCTGTTCCTCAAGACGATCAATCGAGCGTATATGAATGGAAGCTCCGTGGAGCATGTCATCGAATATGGACTGGACTATCCAGAAGGCATGGCAGTGGATTGGATGGGTCGTAACATCTACTGGGCCGATACCGGCACTAACCGCATTGAGGTGGCCAGGCTGGACGGCCAGCACAGACAGGTTCTGGTCTGTAAGGACCTGGACAACCCACGGTCACTGGACAACCCACGTTCGCTTGCCCTGGACCCAGCCAACGGGTGAGGACTAAAGCTGCACCCATCATGTGACATGGTTGCAGGTTGGATTGAACGTGTTGCGAACAGGAAAAATGTGAGGGACTGTGCTCTGTCAGGGACATCAGTGTTCTTCTGTCCCCCAGTTACATGTACTGGACAGAGTGGGGTGGGCGGCCACGCATAGCCAGGGCGTACATGGATGGCAAAGCCACGACAACCCTGGTGGATAAAGTGGGCCGAGCCAACGGTCTGACCATTGATTACGTGGCTCATCGTCTCTACTGGACAGACCTGGACACGTGCATGATTGAAAGCACCAACATGCAAGGTTTGGAGACACGTAGGGACGCATTCCAAAATTAGATCTCTCTGTGTCAACTGGACTGAAAGGTTTCTTTGAAAACGTTTTGCCCTCTCTCCAGAGAGCTTCTTCAGTTCTAAGTTTGCTGGGGCAGAGCTTGAAAATATAGCCCTGTGGACCATCGGCATGTTAATGGCCCAGGTGGTCACCTGAGAGTCCTTGGCAGGGTGGTTGGCAGGGCCGCTCACCTAGCAAACTTAGAACTGAAGAAGCTCTCTGGAGAGAGGGAGAAACTTTTTCAAAGAAACCTTTTAGTCCAGTTGACACAGAGAGATCTAATTTTGGATAACTATGACCTGGATGAGTGAGAATCTACACAGACGTAGGGACGCATTCGGTCACCAATCAGAAAGTCTCGAGAACAAAGTCTTCCAGTCTGTTTTCACTCAAGGAGGCAGATTGGTGTGCCAATCCAGCAGGGATGGTAGCTGTTCCCGACTGTTCCCAACTGTTCCCGACTGTTCCTGATTGTTCCAAATTGGTCCTGACTGTTCCTGACTATTCCTGACTATTTCCTGACTGTTCCCGACTATTCCTGACTGTTCATGGTTGTTCCTAACTGTTCCCGACTATTCCTGACTGTTACTGGTTGTTCCTAACTGTTCCCAACTATTCCTGACTATTCCTGACTGTTTCTGACTGTCCCTAACTGTTCCCGACTGTTTCTGACTGTTTGACTGTTCCCGACTGTTTCTGACTGTTTCTGACTGTTCATAACTATTCCAGACTGTTCCCGACTATTCCAGACTGTTCCTGACTATTCCTGACTGTTTCTGTCCCTGGCTGTTCCCAACTATTCCTGCCTGTTCCTGACTATTCCTGACTGTTTCTGTTCCTAACTGTTCCTAACTGTTCCCGACTGTTCTTGACTATTCCTGACTGTTCCAGACTATTCTTGCCTGTTCCTGACAATTCCTGACTGTTTCTGTTCCTGACTGTTCCTAACTGTTCCCGACTGTTCCTGACTATTCCTGACTGTTTCTGTTCCCGACTGTTCCTGACTATTCCTGACTGTTTCTGTTCCCGACTGTTCCCGACTGCTTCTGCTAAAGGTGGTGGGTGTCGTGTGCGCTGCAGGTCTTCAGCGGCGGATCATTGTAGACGAGCTGCCCCACCCCTTTGGTCTGACTCAGTACCAGGATTTCATTTACTGGACGGACTTTAACCTGCGCAGCATCGAGCGAGCGGACAAGCGCACAGGAGTCAACCGCACGGTGGTGCTGCAGGTATGCGACTAATTGCGGTAAAACCGTCCGAGTGCAGCGTAGCTGAGCGTTGCCATGGGTGTGTCCTCAGGGCCAGCTGGAGCTCATGTTGGACATCCTCGTCTTCCACTCCTCCCGTCAAGAGGGAGGTAACGCGTGCTCGCACAACAACGGCGATTGCGCTCACCTTTGTCTGGCGACACCTGCTGGTGCTCAGTGCTGCTGCGCCTCCCACTACACGCTGCGCCCCGACGGACGGAACTGCAGCTGTGAGTAGCAGAGATCCAAGGATACTGACTTTTTATCGTTAGACGTGAGAATGGCATCACGCTGGCAATGTTATTAACGTTTATTACCGTATTTTTCCAGACTATAAATCGCACTTTTTTTCATAGTTTCTCTGATCCTGCAACTTATACTCAGGTGCAACTTACATATATATTAAATATGCTAATTCACACTGACCGACATGACCAAGGAGTAAATATTAGCTACAGCCACGAGAGGGCGCTCTAGGCTTGTGACCACTACCGGTATGTGCTACTCCTGTACCACTGAAAATTAATTTAAACATTAACTTGAAGACAACTGAGAAAGACTGAAGACAAATGCCCCCAAAAGAAACTCCTCTTCACCGAGGATGAAGAATTCAGTGGATTCAGTGATGTGGAATGAGATGGCAATTTTGCTAAACTTGCTAGCTTGTTGAAGCTGCGAGCTTGTTATGCTAATTCTGCCTTTTCAGCCTCCCACGTGTGTTCTTTATGCTATTGTGTAGCTGAATAACTGTTAATGTGTTACGTTATCACACCTGACACCTGAAGCATTTTTTAACCGATACGACATACTCCAGAGCGACTTATAGTCCAAAAAATATGCTACCATTTATTTATTTACCGTTGCCTCCAGATGGTTATTTATCTGGTTTCTTTACCAGAATGCTGAACGCTCCTACCCATCACTCCTTAGCTAGAAAGGTTACAGGCTGCAAGGGGAGCTGGGCGCTAAATGATGAATTGATAGTAAAAAAAAAAGTCGAAAATGAATTCCAGCTAAATTCCTTCATCTCTCTCGTGCCTTTGCAGCTCCCACTAGTTTCCTCCTCTTCAGTCAGAAGTCCAGCATCAGCAGGATGGTTCCAGGAGACCCGAGTCCTGACGTCATCCTGCCCATTCACGTTTTACGCAACGTCCGAGCCGTCAGCTACGACCCGGTGGATCAGCTGGTGTACTGGCTCGACGGACGGCAGAACATACGCAGGGCGAAGGACGACGGAACCACGGTGAAGAGCTTTTCTTTACTTACGTTCCAGACGAGAACGAGTTTCGAGGATGAATTTTTAAAGTTAAAGTTATATAAAGAGCCATTCTAAATCACGCGTAAATCACAGGGTGAAGTCTTCCGTAGTTTTACAGTCGCCACGGTAACAACGCCATTACCCACCCACCCGCCCCCATACTCTGGAGACAAAGTGTGTGTGTGTGTGTGTGTGTGAGGGAGGAACAGTGGGGGGCTGGGGTCAGGGAGAGACTAAAGTGGGGGAGGGGCGGGCCATTATCATATGTGCAAACATGGCACAGCGTTGGTTCTGAGACCTGCGACCGAAGCGTGGACGCTTTGGCTCCCCCGTCGGGCTCGACTGGGACTCTGACCCCAGTGAAGTCATGGTGGGGGAGGGGCCCGCTACCCGACTCATCCCCGAAAGGCCGAGACTGTAGAGACTACTGCAGGATTCCGAAACAGTCAACACTCTAACTGCAAACCTGGGCTCTGAGAGCGAACTGAAGCAAACACTAAACAAGAAAAACGGATCTTTGTCACCAGTTCAAAGGATGAAAAGAAGGAGGTTAAGCGGGAGGTCAAGCATGGGATGAAGACGGATAAACAAAGAGAAGCTCTCCTCCGCCTGGCGGGGCCTCGGCTTTGTGGCGGCTGTGAGATCCGTAGCGTCCTGTTGTAGGCCCAAAAGCATCCTGGTAACCTAGCCCGCACCTTCAGCAGACACCCTGCTGAGCAGCTGGCGGTGTCTTCCTGCAGCGCCCTGGAAGTGAAAACATTCCAGTGATTCCCAACTCAGCTCCCTGAGGTTCTCCTCCAGATTTAACTCAGAATGTTGAGATCTTTTGGTTAGTGATGGGTCCGGCAACACCGATGTGTCGGCACATGCATCGAGCTCGTAGAGCGAAACCCCACGTCGGTGCGCGTATCGCTTAAGAAAGTCACGTGACCGATACAGGCACTGTTTCGAACTGACGCTGACGCGCCAAACTGTTTATAAGGAAGCACTATTGCCAGGTTCCAGGATCCTGTGAGATACTGGGACAACCAAAAGACAGTCTATCCAAACCTCTTCCGGCTTTCCTTACAATTTCTCTGCACTCCAGCCTCATCTGTGCGGGTGTTTTCTACAGCTGGAGAAGTTCTATCAAAAAAGCGTATCAATTTAAAAACGTTGTAAATACAAAAAATCCCAGACCACAAGCATCCTCATTCACCACACGCTCACTTAGATTTTCACGTTATGATACATGTTCACATTATTTATTGGCTGTATCTAAAAAATATCAAATATATTTAAAATTTAAATAAAGATATGAAATAATACAATATAAAATATAAGGACCTAAATTATATTATTGTATATACTACGTCATCAAATCAGTGTCAGGTGAGTCTGTCACCTAGGTTGCCTGTAGGGATTTTTAAGGTCCAGCAGGTGTCAGTATTCAGTGACACTGTATCGACACAGTATCAATACAGTTTTGCAATGTGTCGAAACGCGTCATGACGCCTCATCTACCCATCACTACTTTTGGTGCTAACCCTCTCATCCGTCTGTTGCTTTTATTCTGGCAAATCAGTTGGGACCTATGTGATGTTAGAAGTCCCATCTAAATTGGACTTCCTGTTGGAGCTCTGTCCGCTTGCTGTCAGAACCAAACCATCAGAAGTGCTCACTCCATGTCCGAGTTCTGACCTGTCTGAAGGACACAAGGGGGAGAGACGCAGCAGTCCGCTCCTGACCTTTGACCCCTCCCTGCTCTAGTATGGCTCGCTGCTGCTGGTGTGCACGCTGACTTCTAACGGTTCTCTCTGTGTTTTGGTGTCCAGTCGTCTGTGACTGTGAACAGCAACAGCCAGTCAGCAGACAACCAGATTCACGACCTGAGCCTGGACTCCTACAGCCGCCACATTTACTGGACCTGCGAGACCACCAACACCATCAACGTGCAGAAGATGAGCGGACAAAATGTGGGCGTGGTCTTGAAGGATGACGCCAACAAGCCAAGAGCCATTGTCGTCAGTGCGGAGAAAGGGTGAGCTACACTTTTCATTTGTTGCTTTATCACAAACAAATTTTATTATGATGGTGTAGGATGGAAGTAGGTTGCTAGGTGAAGTCCTGATGATGGTGTAGGTTGCTAGGTGAAGTCCACATGATGGTGTAGGTTGCTAGGGGAAGTTCAGATGATGGTGTAGGTTGCTAGGAGAGGTTCAGATTATGGTGTCGGTGGCAAGAAGAAGTCCAGATGATGGTGTAGGTGGCAAGGACAGGTCCAGATGATGGTGTAGGTTGCAAGGTGAAGTCCAGATGATGATGTAGGTTGCTAGGAGAAGTCATGATGATGGTGTAGGTTGCTAGGAGAGGTTCAGATGATGGTGTATGTTGCTTGAAGAAGTCCTGATGATGTTGTAGGTTGCTAGGTGAAGTCCTGATGATGGTGTAGGTTGCTAGGTGAAGTCAGGATCTTAGATCCTTAGTTAAGTCAGCTGAGTCCTATGATCCAGCAGGGTTTTGTATCCTACCAGGTAGACACCTGCTTTCACTGGGGTACCAGGTGAAATTCAGTCAAGGTTTCAAACTGGAGTCACAGGAAGTAACAGAACATCACTGGCAGCTTGCACGTGCACAGCTATGAGCACTGGTCAGGCTGGTGGTGATGAAGAAAAATGAATACAGAAGATCAGTGGAAGCAGCCAAGGTCAATGTCGACATAGAGATTTGTTTATTTGGATGTTCCACCACGCCTTTGACTGTGATGGAACCGTTCTGCTCTTCTTCTCTGACCGAATCTTCTTCACGCTGAAACGGACAAGCACGCCGTGCGCTGGCTCTCCTCTGCAGGTACATGTATTTCACCAGCATTCAGGAGCGCTCGGCGAAGATCGAAGCGGCCAGTTTGGACGGAACAGAGAGAGAGTGTCTCTTCGCCACCGGCCTCTTCAGACCTGTTGCTCTGGCTCTAGACAGTAAAGCGGGAAAACTCTTCTGGGTGGATTCTGATCTCAAACGCATCGAGAGCAGCGACCTCACAGGTGAGAAATGACCTTTTAACGTCGACCGCGCGCTTAAACAGTCGTGATCTGGCGACGCCGTCTCCCCCCCAGGAGCCAATCGAATCGTCCTCCAGGATTCCAGCATCCTGCAGCCGGCGGGACTGACGGTTCTGGGCGACCACCTTTACTGGATCGATCGGCAGCAGCAGATGATCGAACGGGTGGACAAGCTGACCGGAGACGGACGAACGCGCGTGCAGGGACGCCTGGCCTACCTGACGTCCATCCACGCGGCCCAGACGATGGACCGGCAGGAGCTGGGTACGGAGCAGCACCGTCTCTACCTCAGAAACAAACCCGTCCAGCTCTCTGATGGACCGTCCTCATTTCACTTGCAGAAAACCACCCTTGTTCCCGTGACAACGGAGGCTGTTCTCACATCTGCATAGCCAAACTTGACGGCACTCCTCGCTGCTCCTGTCCCGTTCACCTGGTCTTACTGCAGGACCTGCTGCACTGCGGAGGTGACCGATCGCACACGTGGGGGGGCGGGGGGCTCGTGTACACACGTGCGTTACCGCCTTCTCTTCCTCCCCCTGTCGCTCAGAACCGCCCACCTGCTCCGCGGAGCAGTTCACGTGCACCACGGGGGAGATCGACTGCATCCCCATGGCGTGGCGCTGCGACGGCTTTGCTGAGTGTGCTGACAGCAGCGATGAAGAAAACTGTCCCGTCTGCTCGTCCCTGCAGTTCAAGTGCGACAGAGGCGGCTGCATCGACGCCCACAGGCGCTGTAACGGCGAACCCGACTGCGCCGATCAGTCCGATGAGCGCGACTGTCTGAGTAGGTTTGCGCTCACCTACTCTTTCACTTCATTCCCCTCCTGCTAGCCGCACGCTTCCGGTGGTTTGTTTTGTAGTTCAGAACCATTCTCCCAGGAAACGGGTTTTTGAGTTCATCCAGTTAGACCAGCTCTCCCATCTGTTCACTTTCAGCTTTACTGGCCTGGCAACATTGCTCAAAGAGAGCACCTTTTCCTCTCACAAATTGGATCTGGCATTTTTTACACACACACACACACACACACACACACACACACACACACAGAGCTGGCCAATCCCATGGCACCAGCCACAACAATATCTCTACTTGACAGTGAACATCTGTAGGAAAACCTTTGAAAGGTTTGAAATTAAACACAGGCAGCTACCATAACGAGTTGGTGACTGTTTAGATTTGCTGCCCTCTGGTGGTGTAAGGCAGCATTGCATTTCACCGCTTCCACACCGGAAGGGTCAAACGAAAGGTCCGAGTGTTGCTGCCGCTGCTCGGCTCTGCCAACAGAGTCACTTGAACGTCACCGGACCTGAAGCATTGTGGTTGTTGTTGGGTTGGGTTGTTGTTGCTAGTTTTCAGGCTATAAGTCACTCCAGAACAACTCCGCCAGCACCAGAGGTAGCTTTTTCTGTTTTCAGCTGAGTACGATTTATGAGTTTTCCAAACTATGGAAAAAAAAGTGCGACTTATAGTGCAGGACTCTTCCATTTGGAGAGGGTGGAGGTGGCTGTAAGTTACTGTGAGGTCACTCGTTGATAACGTTAGCGAGCGTTTCATGGTTGTGATCGTCTCCTCCAGCCATCTGCCCTCCTAACCAGTTCCGCTGTGGTGACAACCAGTGCATTTCCAAGAAGCAGCAGTGTGACACCTACTCCGACTGTCCCGATGGATCAGACGAGCTCTCCTGTGGTAAAAGCACCAAACTCTTCCCGCGCTTGTTTCCTTCCCAGGTGTTTGCTTGTTCATTTTTTCTTCCTCTCTGGCTCTCAGACACCGTGACGCCCTCCCACGGCACCAGCAGCGGCCCCAACGCGATTGTCTCCGTCGTTGCCATCATCCTGCTCGTCTTGGTCATCGGCGGAGCCTATTTCTTCTGCCAGCGGGTGTGTCGATGCTACAAAGGCCAGAGCGGTAGCTTCCCTCACGAGTACATCAGCGGCACGCCCCACGTCCCGCTCAATTTCATCGCGCCCAGCAGCTCCCAGCGCGGGACCTTCCAAGGTAAGTGAGAGCCGGCGCGCCTGTGGCGCTTCTGGACTGCGACTGGTGACGGGACGGCTGCCGCGTGCAGGTATTTCCTGTGGGAAATCCATGATGAGTTCCATCAGTCTGATGGGCAGCAGCAGCAGCGGAGCGCCTCTGTACGACCGGAACCATGTGACCGGAGCCTCGTCCAGCAGCTCGTCTTCCACCAAAGGAGCCTTCTACCCGCAGGTGCGCTCGCCTTCGGCGCTAACCCTAACCCACTGGGGTCAAACCCCGACCTCCAGCTGGACTTGATTTCCATGTGACTGACATTACCAACCCTCTGGCACACATTCTCTCTGATTTTCAGATCCTCAACCCGCCTCCATCGCCAGCTACGGACCGCTCTCTCTACAACGCCGAGGTCTTCTACTCATCCAACAGCCCGTCCTCCACCAGGTCCTACAGGTGACACACGCTCGCGCTGTCGGCCCGTTTCCCGTCTGTGCTCCGACTAACGCCACGCCTCCTCCCCATCAGAGCCTACCACCCGGTCCGCGGTGCAGCCCCGCCCACTACCCCCTGCAGCACCGACGTCTGTGACAGCGACTACACCCCCCACCACCCGCCCGGCGCGCTGGGCTCATCAGGACGGCGCTGGAAGGCGTCGGGCCACGGCAGCCTCGGCAAACACAAGTACTACGTGGACCTGAACTCAGACTCTGACCCCTACCCTCCGCCCCCCACCCCCCGCTCCCAGTACCTGTCAGCAGAGGAGAGCTGCCCCCCTTCCCCCTCCACAGAGCGCTCCTACTTCCACCTGTGCCCCCCTCCTCCTTCGCCCTGCACGGACTCCTCGTGACCTCCCCGCAGGCCGACCTGAGGCCTCAGGACCAACCACTTCCTGCCTCCCACAGCCGACGGCTCTCACCTACCACTCTGAATTCACCTCCAGGTCGGAGCTCAGCTCGGAAGACCGTCCACGCCAAGGTCTCAGCCCATCCACATCCTCTGACGGTGGGCTGAAGGCCTCCAGCTCTCCGTGTACACCAAAAAAGAACTCGTCCTCTTTGGTCTGTCATTCCGTCAAAGCTCCTGCGATACCTCACCCCGCCCCCGGCGGTCTTCCTGGGACTCGGGCCACCAACCTTCTGTAAAGATGAAGCTAAGGGACGGACTCCCGCGGAGCTGCTCCCAGATCAGTGACTGCAAAAAGCGTGGACTCAAAATGTTGATGTGAAGAAAAAGGGAAGAACGGATGTGTGAACGTGACTGACGGACGTATGATGAAATGAGGCATCTGTCGATGAATGAATGAAATGGTAGAAATGTGACTGACGGATGGATGAGTCGGGCCAAGATCAAAGCGTGACCTTCATCTTTTAGGGCCTTTCGTAGTTTGTCGCTCATATTTCAATTGGAGCTTTTTTTATAAACAAATACTTTGATACAGTCAAATTTCTGCCAGTGGAATCCACCAACTGCACCGTGTTAGCAGCTGTAGCAGCAGCAGCAGCTGTAGCAGCAGTAGGTGTAGCAGCAGCTGTATTAGCTGTAGCAGCAGCAGCTGTAGCAGCAGTAGGTGTAGCAGCAGCCAAGCACCAAACGCCATGTTTGTGATGACGTGAAGCTTTTTAACATGAACCTCTTCAATAATCTGCTCATATCGTCGTGTTTACCAAGTACGTTTGCTGCTATTGTACAGATATACTGTTAATTCCACACAGCTCAAGATTATCACTCATATAACAAGAAATTGTACATTGATTTTTATAAAATACTCTTCTCAGAAATGACTGGAATTGGTGCTGTTTTTTTCCCCTGCATTTCTTTCAGAATTCCAATCAGTGTGTTTTTTGGAGGTTTTCTCTTAAAGGGATTTATTGGCCGTGTTGTGAAATGTTTAAGAATGTAGCTCAAAAAGTAAAAAAAAAAAAAAAAAAACGCCACGTAATGGAAGCGGGACTCAGTACTCGCTTACTGTTGTGTGCGTCGCCACCCGTTTTCCCGAGGCGATTCCCTTGCGGAGTATCAACCCTAAATCTGTAACTTTTAACTTTTAGCTTTTAACCAAGTATTGAAAACACGAGTTGTCAAACACGGGTCCAGTGCTCAGGGGGCCTGAGAACCTTGAAAGTCTATGTTGTGCAATATTGTCTTGAAACGGGGGAACGACTGGGACGAGGGGCTTCCGTTCTTGCTGTAGCTGGGTTAGGGTTAGGGGTTAGGGTCAGGAGTCCCTTGGGTTTAGCCCTGCTGAGCTTGCGGCCCACGGGCACACCCCCCGTGGGCCGTTTAAAGCGTTAAAGGAGAAGCTTCTTTTGTCGGCTGAGTCGCCCAAACTTCCGGTGTTGGAGTATGTGAGAAAGTTGCAAGAGCGTCTCGGTTGCGCTAACTGCACTGCAGCAGATTTGTTAGGAACGGGCTGGGTCGGCCCTGTTCCGGGTTGTGTTTTGTTTGACTTTTGTCTCCACTAGAGGGCGATGATGATCCAGAAGCCATCCAGGATCGCACACCAGTGTCCCATTATCATTAGTGAGGCTTCCTAAGGCGGCTTGGCGTGGACACCGGCGTCTGATCGTCCCGTCCCCTGAGTGGTAAACCCGTATGCTCTCTGTGGATTGTGTGACCCTAATCTTCGTGCCTGTGGACTAACTCTCGTGTGGTTTCCCCGAGGTGGCTGCGCAGGCCATCCAAATTCTCCAGAATAATTTGAACGCGCTAACACTGCAGCTAAATCGCCTCGTCGGTGCTGAAACACTCTCCGTCGCCAGCGCGGTGGTGGCAAGCGCGCCCTCGTCTCAGCACGATTGTTACGCTTGCGATCCTGAGCCTTGTGGGGGAGACCTTGACAAGTGCCGGGGCTTCCTCCTGCAGTGTAAACTGGTGTTTTCGCAGCGAGCGTGCGTCTTTACCTCGGACGAGGTAAAGACGTAAGTAAGCGTTTCGAGCGGGTCTTTGAATGGCCAGATCACGCTGGGTGCGCATCGGACCGTGTGTTTACACTGCAGCAGGGCCTGCGTTCAGTAGCCGATTACGCCGTAGAGTTTGGCATATTGGCCGCAGAGTCGGGATGGGATGAGGTCGCTGTCCAGGGATCATTTCGGCGGGGTTTGAGCTGGCAGGTGCGCGACGCGCTCGTCACTGGCGCGCGGCCAAGGGACCTGAATGAATTGATCGACCGTGCAATCGAGTTGGATAATTATCAAAGGGAGCGTCGGCGGGAGCGGTCTCTGCATCCTTTCCGCCGCGCTTCTCCGTGCGTCGTCAAGCCTCCCCTCCCCCGGTCCAGTCGCCAGCTCTGCCGGCGAGCCCGCGCGCTTCTGAGGAAGAGCCCATGCAGCTGGGTCGATCGCGTTTGTCCAACGGGGAGCGACGCAGGCGGTTTACCGCTGGGGTCTGTCTGTACTGCGGCGAGGTGGGCCATTGCATTGCCGTTGCCCGAGGCGGTCAAAAGATTGAGCTTGCCAGCGCATGCAGGAGTGCTGGTGAGCGCAATCTCGCCTGCGCGAGAGTTGTGGGCGCAACAACTTTGTCCCTTTCTTTTTTAGTGGATTCGGGGGCTGACGAGTCGTCTGGCGAGGCAGGCAGGTCTTCCGCTCGAGACTCTACCTGAGCAAAAGAAGGTGCTTGACCTAGATGGCCGTGTTCTCGCGAGGGTGACCCACTGCACCGTGATAATTACTCTTCTTGTGTCTGGCAATCATCGGGAGAGTATACGTCTGTTTCTAATTCCGTCATCATCCGCGCCGGCTATTCTGGGCTCTCCCTGGCTGTCGCTGCACAATCCCCAGATTGACTGGTCAACTGGCTCCCTGTCAGGTTGGAGTGTAGCTTGCCACTCTTGTTGCCTTCACCCGACCCTGTGGACCTTTCCCTGGGTCCAGAAGTCTACCATGACATCGGCGAGGTGTTCTCCAAGCAGCGGGCTCTCTCTCTCTACCTCCTCACTGCCCTTACGATTGCGCGATCGACCTCCTACCGGTCGCCCCGCTCCCCGTGAGTCGTCAGTATAACCTCTCCAAGCCCGAGCGGGAAGCGATGGAGAAATACCTCAGCGAGTCACTGTCTTCTGGACTGGTCCGTCCTTCATCCTCTCCGGTAGGCGCTGGGTTTTTTTTTTTTGTTAAGAAGGATGGTTCACTACGGCCCTGCATCGACTATCGAGATAACGAGATAACCTCCCGAAACCGGTACCCACTTCCACTGATTGATGCAGTGTTTGCACCCCTCCAGCGGGCTCGCATCTTCACTAAGTTAGACTTCAGAAATGCGTACCATCTGGTCCGCATCCGAGTGGGGGATGAGTGGAAGACCGCTTTCAACACACCGCTGGGGCACTACGAGTAGCTCGTAATGCCTTTTGGCTTAACTAACGCCCCAGCGGTTTTCCAGGCTTTGGTCAATGATGTGCTCCGGGACATGTTCCACAAATTCCTCTTTGTCTACGTTGATGATATACTCATCTTTTCTGAAACAGAGGAGGAGCACAGGCAGCATGTTCGGTTGGTTCTGAGACGCCTGCTCGAGTACAAACTGTTTAAGGCCGAGAAATGTGAATTTCATGTGTCCTCCGTGTCTTTCCTTGGTTTCATAGTAGGGCAGGGTCAGCTCTCCCCCGACCCGGCTAAGGTGCAAGCTGTGGCGGATTGGCCTACACCGACCTCGCGAAAGGAGCTGCAACATTTCCTGGGATTCGCTAACTTTTTACCGCCGTTTTATTCGAGACTATACGTTAAAGCCGTTCACCTGGACTGACAGAGCCGAAGCGGCGTTTGCTCAACTTAAGGTACCGTTTACGACTGCAGCTGTCCTCTCTCATCCCAACGCACCCTTTCACAGTTGAGGTGGACGCGTCGGATGTCGGGGTCGGAGCAGTGCTCTTCCAGTGGAGCGCATCGGACCAGAAGCTCCATCCTTGCGCCTTCTTCAGCCGGCGATTGTCCCCAGCCGAGAAGAACCATGATGCGGGTAATCGTGAGCCCCTGGCACTTGTGTTGGCTCTCCAGGAGTGGCGGCATTGGTTGGAGGGGTCCGCGCAGCCCTTTGTTGTCTGGACCGACCACAAGAACCTGGCCTACCTGCGAAGTGCGAAGTGGCTAAACTCCCGTCAGGCGCGCTGGGCGCTATTCCTCGGCCGCTTCCACTTCACTCTCACTCCGGGATCCAAGAACCTGAACCCATCATCCCTTCTTCCTGCATCGTGGGAGCGGTGACCTGGCAGGTGGAGGAACGAGTGCAGGAGGAGCAGCGCACTGGCCCAGGTCCTGAGGGAGCTCCTCCAAACACCCTCTTCGTCCCAGAAGCCGCCCACTCTGAGGTCCTGCGGTGGGGACATGCATCTAGACTGGTACGTCACCCCGGTCTACAGCACACCCTACATCGCCTGCAGCAACGCTTTTGGTGGCCAACCATGCGCCGAGATGCGAAGGCGTTCATCGCGGCTTGTCTGGAGTATGCCCGTGGGAAGTCGTCCCATCAGCCGCCAGCGGGGCTTCTCCACCCGTTAATGGTTCCTCGACATCCCTGGTCCCACATTACCGTGGACTTTGTATCTGGCCTCCCACCATTCGACGCGCATACGGTAATACTCACCACTGTGGATCGCTTTTCTGAAGCCGCCCATTTTGTTCCCCTGTCCAAGCTTCCCTCAGCCGCAGAGACTGGCGATCTACTGGTCAAACGTGTCTTTCGCCTCCATGGAATTACCAATGACATCGTATTGGATCGTGGTCCGCAGTTTACCTCCTGGATGTGGCAGTCCTTCTGCGCAGCCCTTGGCGCATCGTCGAGCCTCTCCTCCGGGTACCACCCCCAGTCCAATGGTCAGAGAGAACGCACCAACCAAAGTCTAGAGAACACACTCAGGTGCATATCGGCCCGCCACCCTGCTGCCTGGAGTACTTACCTGCCATGGGTGGAGTACGCCAACAACTCGCTAGTGTCGGCATCCTCCGGCGTCTCCCCTTTTATGGCGTCCTTGGGGTACCAGCCGTGCCTGTTCGTGTACCAGGAGGAGAAGGTGGCGGTCCCCTCTGTCCAAGCTAATCTACGGCGTTGTCACAACATTTGGAAACAGGTGCGTGCCGCTCTCTTGGGTTCCTCCCTGCAGACACAACGCTAGGCAAACCGGCGCCGAACCCTGGCCCCGAGTTTACTCCCCTGGGCAGAAGGTCTGACTGTCATCAAGGGACCTACCGCTCCAGGTTGAGTCCCGGAAGCTGGCTCCATGATTCATCGGTCCCTTCGAGGTCGACCGGATGGTCAACACAGTGGCGGTGCGTCTAAAGTTACCAGGTGCATCCCAAATTCCACGTTTCTCAGGTCAAACCTGTCAAGGATTCAGAACTTTCCCCGGACGCCGAGGAGCCTCCACCTGTCTGCTTCATCGATAACGCACCTGCCTATACGGTCCGGCAGATCTTAGATGTGCGTCGCCGGGGCCACGGGTGGCAGTACCTGGTGGACTGGGAGGGGTACGGTCCGGAGGAACGTTCATGGATTCCCCACAGGCACATCCTAGATCAGGATCTCCTGCGGACTTTCTACCGGGACCACCCGGACAAACCAGGTAGAGCGCCAGGAACCGCTGATTGAAGGGGGGGTTATGTTAGGAACGGACTGGGTCGGACCTGTTCTGGGTTGTGTTTTGTTTGATTTTTGTCTCCACTAGAGGGCGATGACCCAGAAGTCATCCAGGATCACACACCGGTGATCATTATCATTAGTGAGGCTTCTTAAGGCGGCTTGGCGTGGACACCGGCGTCTGATCGTCCCGTCCTGTTTTTTTGTTAGACTATAACTTTGTGTACTCGACTGTGTCATTAAAACCTTTTATTGATCTGACTGGCTTGTTCCGCGTTTGGGTCCTAAAAAACAATCGCACTTGTTGATTGGCTGTCGTCCTCCCAGGAGGGGATGAAGCGGAACGTTAACAGGAGGTGACAAGGTTTTGGCTCTTTGGAGAGGTGACAGCGCTGCTGGAAGGACTGCTGGAACTGGAAAAAAGAAAAATGACAAGGGCTCGAGTAATAACTGATAGTTATTACAGTGCGCAGGCTTTTAAAGAAGATTTAGACATCTGGCAGCAGAACAGGTACCAAAGGGAAGCCAGTAGCCCATCAGGATCTGTGGAAGAAGACAGCAGAGATGATCTGGATGCGGTGCCTCAGAAAGCTCACACCAAGGAGGGGGAGCATTGGAGAGCAAACAGTGAAGTGGATCGCTTCGTACAGACATGGAGAGTCGTAATTGTTGGGGGCAAAAGGGAGTTGGAGAAGCAGCAGCTCTGGATTCCTAGTAGACACGTTCACTCAGTTCTCCGAACCTGTAAGATATGTGGTAATATAATGCAGGGAGGAGAGGGCAACGGGTTGGGGGTCTTACTATTAAAAGTACGGTCCCGTGGGGTTCAGTATGCACGGATGTGGCTGGACCGCTAGGTCTGACAGGGAAAAAAGGAGAAAAGCACCTGTTGGCGACGGTAGATTCTCTGTCTGGATATGTGGTGACAAAGCCAGAGAGGAAGGCTAATGGTAACAGTGTTGTGGGAATGTTGGACCAAGTCTGCAGCACGCTAGGAGTGCCAAAGGAGCTGGTTCGGTCCTGTCCGCCAAATTCTCGGGTCTGTATGAAATCCGCGATCAGGTGAGTGATACTATGTGAAGAGACGGATTATCTGCCCTGGAGCTCGCCGTGTCTTTTGGAGGCAAAGTTGGATAGTTCACCTCATTTTATGACGGATTACCTTAAGGTTAACGCCGTTACCGTCCGCGATTGCTACCCGTTGCTGCGGACTACATAGACATCCTTGGTACTGCCCAGTGTGTGAGCAAGCTGGATCAAAGGTTATTGGCAGGTTCTGTTAACGGCGCATGCGTCGCGGATATCCACGTTCATCACACCAGATGGGTTTCTTCAGGACACTGTGAGGGCGTTCAGCATGTGCAATGCACCAGCAACATTTCAAAGGCTATAGTAAATTAAATAGTTTCTCCCTCTTCTTCTCCTCCTTTACCCATCGAAAGCTGGATGGTTCCTCCTTGTACGCCTGGTCCTGCTCAAGGTTTCTTCCTGTTAAAAGGGAGTTTTTCCTGCCACTGTGCTTACCTGGGGGTTCCGGCTCTGGGTTTCTGCCTCTGTAAAGCCCCTTCAGACAATTTTATTGTAAAAGATGCTATATAAATAAAACTGAATTGAACTGAGTTAATACTGTGCTTTCAGGAGCACAGTGTCATACAGGAGCCTTGGTGTCAAACATACATTGATGATCTAATCGTGGACACAGCCGAGTGGGACGAGCACATGCGTATCTCTGAGCAAATTCTCGCGCATCGCTGGGGCATGCCTTAGCCTGAACCTGGCGAAGTGTTAGTTCGGCAAAACCACCGTTACATATTTGGGGAGACAGCTAGGCCAGGGCCAGGTCCGTCCTATTGAAGCTAAGGTACAAGCTATTGTGGCGTGTCCGGTTCCGGCAACTTATTACCGAGCATTCTGCCATAAATTTTCTTCTGTGGTACAGCCGCTTACCGCGCTGCTCAGTCCAAAGGCTGACTCTGAGTGGACGCCCAAGTGTCAGACGGCGTTCAAGAAGAACCTGCACCGACTCTTGATTGTTGTCCAAAACTAGATCTCTCTGTGTCAACTGGACTGAAAGGTTTCCTTGAAAACGTTTCGCCCTCTCTCCAGAGAGCTTCTTCAGTTCTAACTTTGCTGGGGCAGAGCTTGAAAATATAGCCCTGTGGACTATCGGCATGTTAATGGCCCGGGTGGACACCTGAGAGTCCTTGGCAGGGTGGTTGGCAGGGTCGTTCACCTAGTTTCAGTTGGGGTGCTTCCCCCTTGTCTGTTGGGTCACATGTTAATGAGTCACCAGGTCTGGTCAAACAGCGTGAATGTTTGGAATGCTGACGAAAAGAGTGGAGGACTGCATTGTACGTGGGTGACAGAAGGTGCCTGAGTCCACCACCTCTGTTTAAAGATGGTTTTTCCAACTTGACGTGGATGGCTTCCTTGACACCCCTCTCAAACCAGCGATCTTCTCTGGCCAGCACACGTACTTGACTGTCCTCAAAGGAGTGTCCGCTGTCTTTTAGGTGTAGGTGTACTGCTGAGTCCTGTCCTGAAGAAGTGGCACGTCTGTGTTGGGCCATTCGTTTATGGAGGGGCTGTTTGGTTTCCCCAATGTACAGTTCCTTGCATTCCTCCTGGCACTGACCAGGAGAGACAACATTCTTTGTTTGTGTCTTGGTGTCTCGTCCTTTGTTGGACCAGTTTCTGTCTGAGTGTGTTGGAGGGTTTGAACTGTACTGGAATGTCATGTTTTTGGAAGATTCTCCTGAATTTTTTTGAAACTCCAGACAGGTAGGGGATAGAAATGCTGTGACGTTTATTTCTTTCCTCTTCTTTGCTGGGGTCTCGTTTCCTGGAGGTCTTTGTGAAGGCCCAGTCCGGGTAACCACATGTTTTGAGTGCTGTTTTTAGATGTTCCTGTTCTTTCTTCTTCCCTTGGGTTGTGGTGGGTACTTCTTTGGCCCTATGTTGTAGGGTTTTGATAACACCAAGTTTATGTTCCAGTGGGTGGTGTGAGTCAAAAAGAAGGTACTGATCTGTGTGGGTGGGTTTTCTGTTGCATTGTCTTCACCACTAACCATCAGCTGACCCTGTCCCAGTTTGAGGATTGGTGCACGGGGCCCAACCCGAGAAGAGAAATTCAGCCTCTGACCTGCAGGGTGCCTCACTGCCACCAAATCCATGGGCCATTTTTTGGCCTCTGTGTGAGGGACTTTGTTTAGGCTAGCTGTTTGTCTGTAAAGCTGTTCCGAGCATGTGGTTTGTACTTTCATCGTTCTGAGCCGGGGTTACCACCAGCTGGTCTTTGGTGTATTTTCCTTTTATCTTATTTGTCCAACCACCTCCCAAGTTGTCCCGAAATAAAATAACGGTGACTTTTACTAACGTTACCCATTTTATGTTATTCCCTCCCCCCGCTGCGAGCCAGGAACACACTATATGGTTACATTTACATTTATTTATGAACGAAAGAGGTTTGTGTTTTCATACTTTAGTGGGCTCCAGGTCAGCAGCATAAATGGCTCACGAACTTGTCAGAAAGTCTAAACGCTGCTGTCAAACAGAATTAGTCAAATTAAAAAATGGAGCCCAACACGGAGTTTCTTTCAGAATAAAGGTCAGAAAATCGCCTCAGTCGCATTGATTAATAATTGTTTTCATCCATTTATTCTGACAATCAAATGATATAAGAAACACTTCACAAATTAAAAAATACAATAGAGACAATTATAATAAAAAGAACAACCGTTGTTCAGCTGACCGGAGAGTGTGCACGAGCCCGACTGCTGCCCTCTAGTGTTCACACCTAGGAAGTACAGGACAGAGCTGGGCTCTTTCCAACCGTTTTTGAGGGAAATCTGCTGTTGAAGCGATTGTCCTGTGGAAAAAAAGAGCCACTTGTGCAGCGTAAGCATCGTTTAAATCAAACCCTTTGATCCTGGTCCAGTGGAAAAGTGGTGAGAGACTTCCTGTTCATGCAGCTGCTCACGGACCATCTTTTATGTCAGAACGCTGCCTCAGGTGGAGCCTGTAAACACGTATTTCATGTGCAGATTGTTAAATATGTACAGCTAAAGTTGGTCGACCCTCATATTTCTTTCAGTTGCCAGGCCGTAAACGCGGTTTCATGCAAAGACGATCAAGTTTCAGCCTCGACCTGGTTGGTGTGCTCATGGTTAAGGTCAGGCGGCGCCCGCATCAGGCAGGGACGTGTTTCCACGTGCTGACGAACGCGGTGGGGATTAAGGAGTAGGGGACAGTGGTGATGGAGTTCCAGCTGTCTGATATGGGGTCGTAACAGTCCAGAGTTTTACAGCGCTGCGTCCCAAAATAGCCTCCCACCACGTACAGCTTGTTGCCCGAGGCCACGGCGTGGCAGCTCATCCTCTTGGACGTCATGTCGCCCACCCGAGTCCACTGGTTGGTGTCGCAGTCGAAGCGGTACGCAGACGCGGCGGTGAATTCCGTGTCGCCGCCCATGATGAAGATCTGGCTGCCTAAGACGGCGGCGGCGGTGTAGCGCCACGGCTGAGGACATTCAGCTGCAAAGTCCCAGCGGTTGCACGTGGGGTCGTAACTCTGGACCTGGGGCAGAGGTCACCGGGTCAGGGTCAGGCTGCTGCACAGAAACCAGACATCAAAGGACGTAAACATGAGTGGAAAGGACCCACCTTGGAGGCCTTGTCGCGGTGAATGTTGGTCCCTCCGAAAACAAAGAGTTTGAGTTTGGCGCTGACCACGGCCGCGTTGCTAACGCCGTCCCGCAGAGGAGCCATCATGATCCATTTATTCCCAAAGGGGTCGTAGCGCTCCACCTGCAGTGCAGAGGGGTTCCGTTCAGCAGCGTAAAGGCCCAGGGGGCGTGGTGAATGCCAGAGGGGGCGTGGCTGGCCTGAATGGTCTCACCTGTTTGAGGGAGATGGACGGAGACGCGGGGAAGACGCCGGCGATGGCCGTGTGACCCCCGACAACATAGAGGCTGTTCTCCAGCTCCGCGGATCCGTGGCCGAACCTGCCAACGGCGCCGCCGGTTCATGACCAAGTCCCGGACAGGCGCGGTGCGCGGATGCTGCAGAACTCACCTGGCAATCAGCATGGGCGCTCCTTTGGACCACTCCTCGTGCACGGCGTCATAGATCCACACGTCTTTGGAGACGCCGTTCTCTGATCCTCGCCCCCCCGTCACGTAAACCTTACAGCCGATGGCGCACGCGCTGAATTCCTTCCGAGGGCTGGGCAGATCCGCTTTACGAATGATCTCCTTGGCTTTGTGGTCCACCTAAACCGAGACGGAACCACTGACGTTCCCCAGCCTCAAACGCTGCTGCAAGCGTCTGTTTTTACCTGGTAAATCTTGTCACACATGAAGGTTTGTCCTCCCAGGATGAGCAGCGTGTGTCCGGCCTTCCGAGGCCGAGCGCAGGGGCTGGTCACCACGCCGTCGTTCTGGAGGATCTTCTTACACTGCACCGCCTCTTCCACCACTGACCTGCGGAGGAGCCAATCATCAGCTGGATCAGGGGAGGGAATTATTTAGCCTGAAGGGCCACGTTGGCTTGAAGAGCTTAGATGATCTTAGAGACGTTTGATGAAGCTCCAAATGATGTTTGTCCCCGCCTTCTTAAGAGGACATGTTAGCATGCTAGCTGAAGGGGGGGTCTGGACCTTTTTCTAACCAAACAAGCTGACAACCCTCTTCATTTGGCTTTTGGAGAAATGATTGTGAAGGCTCTGCGGGCCGGATTAAATAGTTCATCGGGCCACATGTGGCCCCCGGGCCTTAGTTTGCCCACCTCCTGCACGTGTGGTTTGGGTAGGCGAGGCGGCGTACCTGCTCCTCCTGTCGGCCATCACCAGCTCTTCGCAGGCGACGACCTTCAGCAGACATTCAGATGGCAGCAGAGCCAACCGGATTCCCCTCAGCAGCTCGGGCAAATAGCGACGGCGAGCCTCCGAGTCGTAGTGAACCCACCGCATCACAGAGCTGAACACCACCTGGAGCCGGCGGGAATTAGGGGGTAGCTTCTGCTAGCTCGGCTGCTGCTGCTGCTGCTCTAAGAAGGCGAGGAGGACTCACCTGCTCATCTTCGATCTCCAGCTCGTCGCTCAGGATCAGCTCCAGAAGTTTGTCTTTGGACAGATAGTAGAAATCCTCCGTTTCCCTCAGCTACAGGATGGAAGAACACACAACACACAAGCAGAATCAGAGCTTTCACTCCCTCACGCGGCACATCCCAACCATGTTCCTGAAGGACCAGGCCAGGCCGCGGATGAGCAACTGCTAATCAACTACTACTCAGAGAAGGTTCATCAGAGTAAAAGGTTCCGAGAGCAGCATCTGTGGAGAGGAGTCAGTGAGAGCAGAGAGAGTGACGCGACTAAAGCTTCACCGTCTCGTAGTGAAGCAGGCACATCCTCCACGACAGCTCGTACAGCCGTTTACACTGATGAGCGTCCGACAACAGCATCATCCCCAGGCAGTTGGACGAATTCAGGTGGCTCTCTAAAAACTCCGCCGCCGCGTCCCGCACATCATGGAACTGCAACATGTCGCCCGCCTCCAGCAAGGACTCGGCGTTCTCTTCGTTTATGACGACTCGGGAAGAGTAGGCAAAGTCCAGCAGAAGCTCCAGGATCTGAAAGAGACGAGCGATCAGAGCCACAGTCGCGGAGGACTTTTCCGAAATGGGTACCGGTGAAGAAGCGACACCTCGGGGTGAATGCTCTCTCTGAAGTTCACGTCGTTGTCCAGGCTTTCGCGCAGGCCTCCGCTGAACATGGCTTGAAAATAATGACTGCACGCGGCCAGCACAGCCCTGTCAGAGGCAAACACGGGCGCGCGTCACGCTCGCAGAACGCCGCAGGTCCGAAGGGAATGCGCAGACGGTACCTGTGGCACGGGAAGGAGCGATCTCCAGCCCGCAGGGTGACGTCAGTCAGCATGCGCTGCTTCCTCATGGCGTTCAGGTGGGACAGGACGTTGTCGGGATGAGAAGGCTTGTGGAACAAAGAGACGTTCGCTGACCCCAGGCTGGCGCGCGATTTACGGTTCTCGTGAATAGTTAGGGACATGACGGGCACCTCCGGAGCGTCACCTGACATCTGCTCAACTGTGCAACGAGGACACAAGTTCCGAATCAGTCAGAAACAGTCAAACTGCGAGAACATTGATCAGACAAGTCAGAGTTCAACCAAAAACGTAGAAGGGCGTCAGAAGAGGAGGAGCCAGACAACTGGATGGAAACATGGAAGATGTTGAGGAACAGCTAAGGCAAGTCCTGACGTGTGGCGGGATCCGCGCGATAAACGCCTACTTCCTGCCAGACATCGAGTCCCCCGCGGGTATAATAATAAAGGAGGAGACAGAAGCCACGGATATAAAGACAAGGAGGCTCCTACCAAAGCATGGAGGGGGGCACCCTCCAGGAGGAAAGAGCAGAGCTCAATGAGCACGAGAAAGATGGCCCTCAGTGGTGGGAGTATGATGCTAGCACACACACACACACACACACACACACACTGTTCTGGTGTATTAATCCCTGTATTTTCAAAAGATCTAAATCGACTCTTCAGTCTACATTTCTGGTGTAATAACAGTGTAAAGACCAGAAGTGGGTCATTAACAATGGTCTCTGTGTGTAGCAGCCATAAATAATTGATCATCTGTGTTACATAATGAACAAATATGTGTTTTGGGTGTAAAGGCTGCTAGGGTAGTTTTGGTGGGCACCTTCTGAAATTAGCTTACACCGGTTAGCCTCCAGCCAGTAATAGAAAAAAAACTTGATGTAGTTTAACGACCCACAAACCGGCCAGGATTCACGGGCGATCACATTCCTGTAGTTTATCTAAACCCATTATCGATAAGAAGACGTCTGTCGGCTCGAGTCATTTGATCCAAATTGACTGATTTAGCAGTTTAATTTTAACTACATGTACGATGGTTGCGCTAGCTGCGCTGCACAACAACTTCAGAGTTTACGGTGATTTTTTTTTACTCCAAATAAATCCAACATATCTGACAACAGCCTCTTAAACTGCTCGTGCTGCGTAAAAATACGAAATATCGATTATTGTTGGCCGATTTCATTAGAGTTGCCTTTCACTGATCGAACAATAGTTGGATACCATCTGAATGCGACATAATCAGGCGAATCACAAATAAAACACTGCGTTACTTACATTGATAAGCTTTGCGGCTGAACACTTATACCATCCGCACCATATAAAGATCAGCATTGGATGGTAAAAATATCATATTTGTCTGATAAATCTTAAATTCTGCTGCTTTTGGAACAAGCCCCTCCAGCTTGCGGCCGCTCCGCCGACCAATGGGCTTTGAGTCAGAAGTGAATGACGTCTCCCCGACCAATCACCGCCAATCCTGGCCTAGCATCATGTCCAATCGCAGAGAAGTAGGTGGGACCCTTTACGTGTTTGCAGAACTTTATTGATTAGCGCGTGCACGAACGTAGAAACGTGTTAAAAAACTGGGTTTGTAAAATCCAGTTTATTCCAACTGATGCCAAACTGGAGACAATGCAAAGTATTAAAATGTTTCCATTCATGTTTTCTTATTCTCCGTCCAAACAACAAAACTAGCTTATTTTGAAATGGCTTGGAACTACAGAATATCATGGGGCCTATGTTAATATTCAATTGATCATCTCTGCGCCGGAAATTCAAAGGAACCCTTGAGTTTAAATGTGGAGTAAAGCTCATGGCTGAGGAAACTAACACACACACACTTCATCTATTGACTTAAAACTGATTTATTATCAAATGACTGACATGCCTACTGATGTCAGAGATCATTTCACGACTCCAAATAAAATCCTTTTCTTTTATGAGCAGACTCATCACCCGCCTGTTGATGTTAGCCAATTTTTATTCTCTTTAAAACACACCGTTACGTCAGAGGACTGTATTTTCCACCACAGGGGTTACAACAGTATATAGCGGGTGACCCCGCCCCCACGGAGCTCCCGTAGACGCTGACAGTGGCGCAGCATGTTTAACATCCCCTGGAACCGCTTGTCCACCTTGACCCGAACCAGCTCACGAATGTCGTCTTCCACCACAAAATACTGCCCTGAAAAAGATATCATCGCGTCACTGAAGAAACCCTCGTTTCCCCGCGCTAACGACCTGGAGCCTTGAACAGGAAGTCAGACGTACCTTTGGTGTCTTTAGTCTCCTGCTCCTTGAAGCCCGTCTGCAGCTTCCGAGAGTGATCGTTGAGGCTTTTGAGCGGCTGACGGAGGATCCTGTACTTGGCCTTTACAGCCGTGTTGATATTCTGCACGGCGGCATTGAGCTGGTCATACGTGACGCGTCCTTTCATGTACCTGAGGTCAAGCAAAGGTCACAAACCCGCCACCCGATTTCATGCATCAACAAAGTGAGGTGTGCTTCGGTCGTGCGCGAGACGATCCTTACTGGGGAATGGAGTCAAACTCCAGAACCGTTAGGAACTTCATCTCCCTCACAAAGGTTCTGTCTGGCTTCCTGGCGTGTTCCAGCTTGGACGGTTGAAGCTCTGCTGCGCCTCTCCAGTCGGCTGTAGGTTCCCCGTCACTGAGACAACATTGAACATACACCAGTGCAACATCATGGCTGACGTGAGACACAAGGTAACAGGCGAGATGTGAGGACGGCGGCTAACAGCAAGCGAGGATAACTAGAGAAACTAGGTTTTCTCCCAACAGCGATTAAAAAGGAAGTGATACTTTACTTTGGCGGGACTTTGCTCTGGGGCATGTGTGCAGGTATGTGGTCACTCATATGCTGGAGGCCCTCCAGATACTTCTGATACTTGTCTTCTCGAACCTGAAACACACACACATTTGTCTTTGTGAGGACTCTCATGGAAAACCTATCCCCAGCCCTCACAGCTAAATGCCAAACCCTCAACCTAGAGGTGGGCAAACTGAGGCCCGGGGGCCACATGTGGAGCAATGAACTACTTAACCCAGCTTTCAGAGCCTTCACAATCATTCCTCCAAAAGCCAAAAGAAGAGGGTTGTCAGCTTGATTGGTTAGAAAAAGGTCCAGACCCCCCTTCAGCTAGCATGCCAACATGTCCTCTCAAGAAGGTGGGGACAAACTTCATTTAGAGCTTCTTCATCCATCTCTAATTGGGCCACTTTACAGGCTCTTCACAATATTTTCTCAGTCAATAGTCCATCAAGCAGGATTTTAAGTTAACCTCTGATCCTCATTGGGGGGTTAGCTTCCTGCACCACCTGGCCGGCCCCGTCATCAAGATCTACAACCCAGTGTGGCCCTTCAGGCTGAAGAACTGCCCACCCCTGAGCTAGGCTGATGTTTGATGTCCATGAATATTCCCAGCCCGGAGCCAGTTATGTCAGCTGAGGTCAGTCAGGCTTGTGTGTGTGTGTGTGTGTGTTTTGCAGGTCATCATCGCGCTCCACGTCCTACACGGGCTCAGGGTCGTCTCGCTCCTGTAGCCGCTCCTCGTCCTTCAGCTCGTTCTCCAGCCACTCCTCCCAGCACAGCTCGTTCAGCGGCAGCCGCTCCAGGTCAGCTTTTCCTGAACTCTTCACGCTTTGAGCAGCTTTCCAGATGGAGGATGGACGCGGAGGCCAAACATCATTTGGAGCTTCATCATCCATCTCTAGTTGGACCAGTTTACAGGCTCTTCAAACTATTTCCTCAGTCAATAGTCCATCAAGCAGGATTTTTAGCTAACCTCTGATCCTCATTTAGAGGGTTAGTTTCCTGCACCACCTGGCCGGCCCCGTCATCAAGATCTACAACCCAATGTGGCCCTTCAGGCTCACTGTGCAGCACGTACAAGAACACACACAAGTGCTGCGTCGTTACGACTGTTGCCTCCACAAGCTGACAACAACATCCTCAACTACAGGCCTCCATCCTGACCTTGAGCTGGTGTAGATGCTCCTTCTGTCGACCAACACAGGTTTCCAACTCCTCCAGGAGCCTCCCGAGGGCGCACACATCATGTCCAAGTTTCTTTATTTTATTTTGAGGCATATCTGAATGCGGGCAGAGAAAACCTGTTACTGGTGTTAAATATGTTCTTAGTCGGCGGCGTCAGACAGTCACGTGGACGTGAAGCAACTGAAATTTCTGGTTTTTTGGTTCCTACATACAGTTGAATTAATTTAATTTCATAAAGAAATACAAAGAAACATTTATATGACGTATAAAAGTGAAGACTGTTTAAAGATCAGCAGCTGTAACCTGTTACGTTGCCTCTTGTATAGTTACATAGCTACACATACACATATTTAAGTTATACTTAGTGTTTATATCGTGGTATGATGTGATATATGTATATGATATTTATACTACGGGCATACTATATGTTGGCGTAAAACAGGTCATTTTGTAACATGATACATATTGGTAATACTTTATAATAAGTACACACTATGAAGCATTAGTTAAGCATTAATAAACACTGAATTCATCATTTACTAAGAATATTTCCAACATAAATAATCATAATTTTTTTTATCTTTATAGAAATGAGTGTATAGTGTAAAAATAAAAATATAAGTTAATTATCAAGAAGTTGAAGTCAGATTATTAAACTGTTGAGTAATGGAAAGGGGGTGGAGCTAAATTGTCCTTTTTTTCTTTATGTGTTTGTATGGTGGAATTCCCTCCTACATTTGCTTCTTTTTTGTTCCTTGGTTTTATACATGTTTGAAATCAAGGTAGAAGTAAATCAAAATACATGTTAAGGTGTGTACATCTGATGTGGTCACCTTTTTGGGCATTACCCAGTAGGTGGTCCTTTGACCAGCCTGAGGCAGTGTGTTAAAACAAGGTAAAAACCAATGTAGAAGCTCCCCACATCACAAAGTGGCAGCAACATTTAGAAACTGCAGGTTAAACATTCAGTATGTCAGCACCCCAAAGAGACTCAGAGACCTAGGATGACATGATTCTGGTGGCACGCGGTACCAAGTCGCACCTGACAGGTCCAGTAAATGTTTCAAAGATGATATCTTGTCATGAATGTGAGTGCTGGTTCTCTCCAGATCATTCATTTTACTGAAAGACAAAAAAATCATCAAAGTCACCATGATTTTATTATTGTATAGACGTCAGATAATTACCTACTGTCGCCATCCACTCAGACAGTCTTGTCCAGTTAACGTTAATGTTAACGGTCTTATCAGCCATTCTGAGCAAAAACATCACTGTTCACGTCCAGATTTTTCCTCACAAACTCAGCAGCTTGTTTAACGAGGACAGTGGGAAAACTCTGCTCACTGTGGCCCCCTACTGCCTAACGTCACATCTCTGATGCGGGTTTTAAAGTCGCAGTGTTAAAGGTTATACGTAGTCTGAGGTCCACGGAAACAGTGCAGAGTCTTCCATATTGTTTTGTTGCTAGGCCAAAAAACACATCTAATATTCTCATCTATTTCCACTCAATTCCAAAGAGTTTTAGGTAACTATAGAAGTGACGTCAGTGTCCGGACTCTTTACGCAGCACTACAGCCTCCAGTCTTCTGGATGGATGTGGATGATCTTCTCTGCAGATCCTCTGCGCCATCAGGCTGCAGCAGGACTGTTGGGGGGCAGCCATTTTCAGGTCTCTCCACAGATGTTTGATAGGGTTCAAGTCAGGGTTCTTCCTGGTCCACTCCAGGACGTTCACAGACTTGTGATCTGTGTTTCTCACAGATTTGTAGGTGCTATCAGGTGTCTTTTACTGAGTGGATTCTTCTGTCTGGACATGCTGTCATGAAGCTCAGACTGGTGGAGGGCTGCAGTGATGGTTGACCTTCTGGAACCTTCTCTCATCTGCTCACAGGATGATGGATGGGTTCGTGGTCACAGCTCAGACCCCTTTCTTCAGATTGCTCTGCTTGTTCAGACGACCAGCTCTAGGAGGAGGCCACTGAGCTCTGAGGAACCTTCAGAGCAGCTGAAATGGTTTTGTAGTCTTTTCCAGACCTGTGGCTGTATGCAAGCCTGATTCTGCGCTCTGGAGGTTCTTTGCACCTCCTGGTTTGGTTTTTACTCTGATAATATCAGTTGTGTGACTTGATATAAACAGACATTTTTCCAAATAACGTCCAACCAGAAATGGAAGTCCCAGAGCTAAAGCTCATAGCTGAGGGTGGGAAACTGATGTCAATGGGATATATTAGATTGTACATAAATGTAGACAAATTGAAGGATATTTGAATGTTGCTTCATTTATCATAGCAACACAACCAAATGTTGAAAAGTTTACAAAAAAATTCTAGAAATATTCCAAACAATACTATAAGTGACGGCTATAAGTGACAGCACTTATAGTGCTGTCAATTCCTCCAATAAGAAATCTACCATAACCTTACTTATAACTGGAATTCAACATTGTTCTGAAAGTTTCTGTCGTGTTTGGTTGTTATTCTTGTAGAATCCTTGCCGTTGTAATGCAAAAACACAGCTGTTGTATTATGTTTTACGTGTTCTGTATTTCTATTTTTACCTTTAAGCTTGTTTATGTATGAACGATTTGCAAACGAGATTTAATGTGTTGTCGATATCATTCTTTAGACCATTTAGGTCGGTGGAAGCAGTATGCAGAAACAGAATAACTCATCATATAGACATAACAACGACGTTTCTTCTTAACTTACCAGTCTTTGGTGTTTTTCCTGTCGAAGCTGTTTAAATTTGTATAAGAATTGAAGGATTTTTAGCCCGTAGACTGAATGTTCTTCCGGTATACTTTCCCGGCTCACGCTTGGATTCAAAATCAGAGAGGTGATTGGCTGCTGGTAGTACGTCACCAGACCGGAAGCTATTTTCTCCAATTGTTTACTTAATAATAATAATAAAAATAATAATAATAATAATTGTTTACTTAATAAGTTACGCAACTGAAATGTTGCGTAACTTGGACGATATATAAACCATATATAAAACGAAACAGAAATTTCAGTTATAAATCAGCTTATATATCAGTTTTAAATCAGCAATTTAAATACACAAATAAACCAAAATAATAAAACACAAAGCAAACAAACAAATAAATAATAAATAAAAAATAAAAAAAACACACTCAGGGTTCTGCTTACCATCCATCATAGAATAATTCTATAGGATTATTATCCTATAGGATTATAGGATATTGCAGTTTTTCCATATACAACATCTTTGGAGAGAAACTGAAGGTGGAGAGTCCAAGCCCTTGTCCACATTGTCCACAACCCCAATCCAGAACAACAGATATGAGATTTGTAATGGCAGATATTATCTAAAGCAGATATTGATATTAACAAATTGAGAACTACATATATCACTTATACAATAAACCCCAAGACAAAACAAGTTCAATTCAATTCAATTTTATTTATATAGCCCCTTTTACACAACAAGATTTTGAACAATATCAAATGAGCTACGTGTGAGATTTGGTATCCATCATAACTAAAGTGCCTTCTGTAACACTGAAATTGAAACTATTGATCATCTGTTTTTTCATATATTCTGGGACATTCTGGGAGAATTTGCAGGACTGGCTATCAAGCAAAATCCAATTTACTTCTCTCACAAGAAACAATGTGGCATTTGGTATTAATACAAAGAATACTAAATGTGATCTGATTCTGACTGATACTCATGGCAAAATTCTTCACCCACAAATCCAAATGGAGGAAAACAAAGCCATTTTTTTCTGTTTTTAAAAGGATTCAATGAACTGGACTGGACTGAATGAACACCTCAGTGCCTTGAAAATAATGGGGAGAAATGTAAGGGAAAATGGGGGGAAAATGGGGGAATGGAGGGAAATGACCCTGTAAAGTCTGTCTTACAGTGAAATACTGAAGATATCCGAGGATCCCTAGATCTACTACAAAAGTATGTAGACCTGAATATTTATTTATTTCAATTCATTTTATTTTAACGATTATTTCTGTAATTTACTTTTTCATTTTCAATAAAAAAAACTCGGATATGACGTCAATACCGTTCAAAAGCTCAACTTCCGGTGTAAAGGAAACACACCATATTGTCGTGCGCTGATGACGTTGAGCTAATGGCCGCTTCGTTGTTTCTTGCAAAGCCATTTATTTTTCTTAAACATAGCGGTTAAAATTAACTTATCTAATAGTGAATGCAGCGATTCTTAAACGGTGAAAGCGGACGGAGGCAGTTGTTAACACAGCAGTGCTGTCTTTAAAGAGCTCCGAGGCGGTAAGATGAAAAAAATGTGTAGATATTTAGCACTTAGCAAAAGAGTTGATGCGCGTTTAGCTTAGCATCTAGCAGTGCGGCGTTTTAAATTGAAAGACATGTGAACGCGCCGCCCTGCTGTAACACTATTATTCCTCAAAAAGTGACGAGGCATGTCGTCTTTGTCACATATATTCGTTTCTTTAGTTAGGATTGTGTTCTCATTGATTCTTTAGGTCTGCCCTTTTAGGCCTTGTTGCAAGCTAACGCGAATTGACCACAACTTACCGTTGATTATATCGTTAATAAACTATCCTCACATATCACCGATTTGCCTTATGACTTACATACGTTACGCAAATGCAGTTTAATAATTGCATCCGTTGTTAACTCAATTTTCTCATTCGTTTTCTAAATTATGGTTTGCATTTATAGTAACTAGTGGGTAAATAAACTGCTATGCTTTTCGCAAAATAATAAACTTGATCAATTTCTACTTTACTCGTGTGTCAAGTTTATTATCCTGAAAAATAATTAAAATTTTCTGGAAGCCTAAATTGAGTTGGTAGTTGTGTTTGAATTGAAAGCGACTGCTAGCATGCTCAGACATTTACCTAGTAAGATTTTCCTGTTCATAACTTTAATAGTGCTGGAAGGTAACTTTTGTTAGATCGAGGCGACAGAATGTTATCAAGCTAGATGTGTCTCTGTTTGCTCAAGAATGAACTTTTTTTTTGGACTAATATTTTTGTTTTTGGCAGTATACTCTGTGATGGAGACCCCCGAAAGCCCTAGTCAGACCTCTCTGTCCCCTGAGGAGGGCGAGGATGAGAAGTCTCTTCCTGACAGCGAGCTGCTGGATTCTCCTGATGAAGAGGAAGACAGGCTTATCTCAGACAGTGAGGTGGTCCAGGAGGAAGATAATGAGGATATGGTTGAGGATGACGACGAGGTTCATGGAAGAGGTTCTGATTTTGAGGAACAGAGAGAAGAGGAGGATGAGGTGGTCCCTGACTTTGTTTCTGACCTGGAGGATGAGGAGCCACTTGGAGAAACAGAAGGTCTGGGGCAGGAAGACGGGACCATTATGTTGGTAGAGGGGGATGAAGATTGTCCAAACACAGAGCAGTTGGACGGCGAGGAAGATGAGAAGGAAGAAGAAGACGAAGAGGATAGAGTCATTGACACCCCGCAGTCTCCAGACTCGGAACACCCAACGAGTTTCATTGCTGAAGAGGATGGAGAGGAAGGATACAGTGGCTATCAAAAGGAAATGGCTGGAGGGCCCAACACAGCGGAGCTTGAGGAAGAAGAAGAGCAAAAACAAGCTGAGGAGCAAGAAAAGAATGAAAGGATGAGAGCTGAGGTGAGGAGGAGAGCTATTGCAGTGAGTGAAATGAAGGACGACTCTGCGTCTGTTTCTCGTGAGCTGGATGAACACGAACTGGATTATGATGAGGAGGTTCCGGAAGAGCCCAGCATTCCTCCACACGAGGAAGATGAAGACGAGGAAGATGCAAAAGCAGAGGGAGAACCAGAGAGTGAAGACAAGAGCAGCAAGAAAAAAGAAAAGAAAATAATCCTGCCTCCAAAAGACCGGGAGGGAACAAGGACAGAGGGATTTTTGGGTCCGGACAGGGTCCGAAAAAATTCCTCCAGAGACAAGAAGAAGGATGACGACGACGGCGAGATTGATGAAGGAGAGATTGACGTAAGAGATTCTAGTTTTATGGTCATGAGATGTGCAGTGGTAAAATATAACATTTTTATTTACAGACTAGTGATAAAAACCATGGCTAGATCTGTTTCGTTTGCTTCCTCCTTATTTGGTTTTGTTGTGTAGTTGTCATGTCAGGTTCCTACATGTTGTGTTTTTCAGACTGTGGTCTTACCGCACATTTTAGTATCTGAGATATAACAAAATTATCTGAATCTAAATACGTTCATAAATAAAACAATATTGGTGAATAGTAACAACATTATTTCCCGTGTGTGTGTGTGCGCGCGCGCACATGCTAGGATGATGACCTGGAGGAGGGGGAGGTCAAAGATCCATCAGACAGGAAGATCCGACCACGCCCCATCTGCAGGTTCTTTATTAAAGGTATGGCATGAAGAACAATCAGAACTTAGAATCTTAGCTGCTAAATGAGATCATGTTGTCATATTAGGGATGTGTGGAACCTGTGCTGTCATGTGCTTTGCTGTACAGCAGGTGGAGCTGTAGGTTTACGTAGGTGTCCTCGTAACATCACGCCAACAACACAACATGAGTAACATCCTCCCTGCCCCACTGCTCTTTATACATCCATGCTTTTCCCCCAATGCTCTCTGGACGCTATGGTAGCGTTTAAACATGCCTTCAAAATACGATGCCGATACACCACAAAAACGAGTATAAAGTGCATGAAAAATTGAACTCGCCATAACGCTAAACCAATGGGAGCCCTGAGCTAGTTCCTCTGCAACGAGATGGTCCCATCCAGGGGTAATGGGAGACAAAGACACCCGTCATTTTGCTTTGGTTGCTCTCAGTGCAGAAAGGCAGCTTCACACAGACAGGCTGTTGGAAATGGCACCAGTGCTGGTGCGGTGATCTCGGGGTATTCTGCCGTGGCTTTAATCCAGAACACCAGCAGAGTTGTTGTCTCCAACGTACTTTTAAGGCCGCCGTCATTTGCGATCTCCGTCAGTTGGGCTGGGCTGATGCTGGGCTTATGCTGGAAGTACGCATCGGGTCTTTTCCGCTTTACAAAGAAACTTTCCAAAGACGTCTGTTTTGTACTCATTTTGCTAACTTGTGGGTTAAATTTTAGCGTTAACGTGTCACATGACTGAGATGTAACGGAGAGAATCCGGTCATTTTTCAAAATAAAGCCTCGTTCAGAATCAGATAATAAATAAAACGGAAATAATGTAAGTTATATATTTTTTTCTGTGCGGCCCGGTACCAAACGACCCACGGACCGGTGCCAGCCCAGGGCCCGGGGGGTTGAGGACCACTGGATTAGAGGATGAACCACAGTGCGGCCTTGACCCTCTGCTCTGTCTCCAGTTCTGTGCGGTTTTACATTTAGAATAGAATAGAAGTACTTTATTGATCCCAGACATGGGAAATTGACTTGTCCCAGCAGCCTCGCTAGTATTAACATATTTACAACATATACAATGCAATAAATAATTATGACAATGTGCCACATGAAAGTACTACTGGAGCACATCACAGCACCAGGGCTGTGAGTCTCAGTCAGACGGACTTATTGAACAGGGTTATTGCACTGGGCAGGAAAGATTTCCTGTATCTGTCTTTGTGGCATTATTTTATTAAAAAAAAAAAAAGACAGCGATTTATCACGGCTGCCCTCGGCTGTGGCTAGAAGCTCCATCTGCAACTCAGATGGTTTGAAGGAGGACAGGAAAGCCAGGTTTGCGCTACAGAGAGCAGCAAGGCTGGCAGGCTTCAGCCCGGATCAGCTCTGGATCCTCCACAGACAGAGGAGACTCTGCACCACCAAGGCATCCTGATGCCTTCCTGCTCTTGCTGCGTTCGCTTTGGCCAACACCATCGTGCCCAGCAGGCTCGCCATCACCTGCTTGTTGGTCTGTACAGTACCTGGAAGTCCCCCAGGATCTTAGCTTGGTTGTTCTCCACCACCTTTGGAGGTGTTTCCCTCTTTAACCTCAGAGTTTCCAGTCCAAACTTGGTACAGATGTTCCTGTGTCCTATACCAGCTTTTTGGTACATACATGTTACCTGTTAGCTTAGGGATGGGCAATTCTTTAGCCTGAAGGGCCACATTGGGTTGTAGATCTTGATGATGGGGCCGGCCAGGTGGTGCAGGAAACTAACCCCCCAAATGAGGATCAGAGGTTAGCTAAAAATCCTGCCTGATGGACTATTGACTGAGAAAATATGTAGAAGAGCCTGTAAATTGGTCCAACTAGACATGGATGATGAAGCTCCAAATGATGTTTGGAGAGGACATGTTAGCATGTTAGCATGCTAGCTGAAGGGGGGGTCTGAACCTTTTTCTAACCAATCAAGCTGACAACCCTCTTCATTTGGCTTTTGGAGGAATGATTGTGAAGGCCGGATTCAGTAGTTCATCGGGCCACATGTGGCCCCCGGGCCTCAGTTTGCCCACCTCTGTGCTAGCATCTTACCCCCTGCTGTGATGTGCTGGCTTGCCTCAGGGGCTTTGTAGCTCAGCCTGCACCCTGGATCCTGCCTGGTGGGGTAGATCCCGACGCTCACTAGTCCCCAGCCTCCCTCTTTCTGCTTTGTGTCCAGTCTCAGGCTGCTAGATTTGGGGTGGAACCCCCATGCATATAAATACAGTATATATGCAGTTAGGGTTATTTGCCTCTTACCATTTTACTTGTTAATTGTTATGAATTCGAAGGTATTGATGCTGTAATTATTGTGTACAGGACTTGAATGGGACAGAAAGTAGCACAGACTTCCACTTTTTCTTGTGCATGTTTTATCACTGCGTCTGGATCAAGGTTTTACATGTAAGACGGATAGATAGACGCATAGAAAACCTCTTTGAAACAAAAGAGGTGATTTTTCAGAGCACACTTCCTGTCATGCCATGGTTCCCTTTTCGTTTGTAGCGTTTCGTTTGGTGGTGGCTACCTGGACACGAGTTAAAGCGCTGCTGTGCGTTTTCTTGCAGGAAACTGTACTTGGGGCATGAACTGCCGGTTCATCCATCCTGGAGTCAATGACAAAGGCAACTATTCTCTCATCAGTAAACCGGACCTCTTTGCATCCAACGGTGCTCCTACTGGAGGACCACATCCCCTCATACCCAATAACCCCTGGGTACGTCTCTCTCCCCTCCCTCCCTCCCTCCCTCTCTCTAGCTCATCTTTCTCTACTGCCTGTTTAAATGTGTGCTCAGGAGTACTGCAGGGGCGTACAGTTTAAAGTTGCTGGCTGTGTGACGGGGTCTCTAACTGATCTGTGACTGTTTAAGGCTGGACCTGCAGTGGAGGAGCTGCCTCCTCCTCCTCCTCCGCCGCCTCCTCCAGTGGAACCACCTGTGGAGAGTGCGTGGGAGCGAGGACTGAGACACGCCAAAGAGGTAAGGGTGCCTCACCTGGATGTTACTCAATATAGATGGAGACGGAGAAATTACCCGGAGCCTTTTCCGATTTCCGCTTGGCTGAAGCCTTCTGCACACCGGCCCAGCCGCATTGCTAAAGATGCTACTTGTCCCCTCAGGTGCTGAAGAAGGCCACCATCCGGAAAGAGCAGGAGCCAGACTTTGAGGAGAAGCGTTTCAATGTGACCATCGGAGAGGACGAGAGAGAGTTTGACAAAGAGAACGATTTTTTCAGAGAACGCAGCTACCGCATCATCAGGGAGTATGACATGCTTCCATTTAATGCACTTGCATGCGTAGGGCTTTCACGATTGGAAATTTCTGGAGACGATGAATTGTCAGAAATATAATCGCGATTGACGAATATATTGACCATATTTTTTCCTTATTATATTCTACTACCACAGCATAATGAGCTGTAATAATACACATTCTCTACTGTCCTGTAGACATTAATGAATAAGAGCAATTTAATGACTTGTTGAACATCCAGAAATAGTTGGCGTGTTGCTGTGGATGGTGGGTCTGGAGACACTGGTTCATATGTGTTGTGTTAGCGCTTTTGACTGGCACGTTTTTACGGCAAATTATTATCCTAGCCCTAGCATATTATCCTAGCCATAGCATATTATCCTAGCCATAGAATATTATCCTAGCCACAGCATATTTTCCTAGCCATAGCTTGCTGCAATCAAGACGAGAGGTAAAAATGTGGTTGCCACGCTGACGAAATACGATGACGTCAGACTTAGATTCAGTTATTTTATGCTTTATGCTAACTTTGTTGATAAAAGAAATAATTGACGGTAATCGCAAATCTGAAAAATAATTGAATCTGAAAAATAATTGCGATTAACAAATATTGTGATATGTGCGACTGCCCTATGCATGCGCGTGGCGGTAGAGAACTGGATGATGGTTTTCTTTTTATGCTAGCTAGCTTTGACTTTTGAGAGTTTCCACCCAGTTTGTGTTTCTGCCTTGCAGTGAAATGGACTTCAGAGAGCCTGTCTACAGGTATGTCCAGTCCCAGCGCCTCTTGCCTGAGGAGATCAGTGTAATGTGTCTACTCTCACACGGAGCATGACCTGTTCTCCCCCACAGTGACCCCTACACCGATCCATACTATGACTATGAGATGGAGGCTCTCTGGCGAGGAGGACATTATGAAAACTTCCGAGTGCAGTACACGGAGGCTCCTCTTCCGTATCACTACAGCGTGAGTATCCCCCGCGCTCCGTCCCAGAAGCTGCTGCTTCCGCTGATGTTTGTGTGCCTGCCTCCACAGGAGCGAGAGCACGACTGCGACCCTCGGGAGCGCCAGCGGGACAGAGACCGGGAGAGGGATCACCGCGAGAGGGAGCGGCGGCAGAGGGAGAGGGAAAGGGAGCGAGAACGAGAGAAAGAGAGGATGAGGAGGAAGGAAGAGTGGGAGAAGGATCGCATAAAGCGGGACGAGAAGGAGAGGCCCAGGATGCGCCCTCCTCCTCCTCCTCCTCCTCGCGACGCCAGGGAGAAGAAGGAGGAGGAGAAGCTGAAAACGCGCCCTCCCCTCGACATACCGCCCGCGTAAGTTTGACGGGAAAGCTCGGAAGAGCAGCTTCGCTCTTCTTCCCGTCTCACTCGTGCGTGAAAGATTTCACAAAGATGGCAGTTGTTTTAGAAGGCTTAAAGATTGTGATCACGTTTTCAGCTTTTGGTGACGAACGTGTTGACAGCGTGATGAAAGGGAGCATTATGGGATTACTCTGATGAAGGTGTTGAGTGACGACATTGTGTGGTGCTTTTGAGAAAGTGGATCCGGTTTTCATCATCGCTGTTGGTTTTTCCCAACAGCGATGATGAAAACCGTTGCAGTCACACACCCACCTCCTCCACCCTATTTGCTGTCACCCCAGGTGACGTAAATCAAGTCAAACAGGCATGCAATGTCAGATGTGCTGCAGGGTGAAAGGGCAGCCTGGCTGGAGCGCCTGGCTCCCAGCAGCAGCTTGGAGACTGTTTTTCAGCTCGTAAATGAGCAACCAGGACAAACCTTCACGTAGATATTAAAAAAAAAAACCCTTTCTGAACTCCACAATCTTGCAAAGATCAGCAGCTGCAGTCGTCGTCTGTTGCGCACTTGAGGTGTCTATTTTTATGCCTTCTAATTCTCCTTCCTCCAAAACAATTGAACAAAGAGAGCTAAAAATAGCACCGATGCTGTTTTTAGCAGGCGACGTCACGCAGGCCGCATCAGCTGTCACGCCTGTGGAATTTCTCATTTCCCCGTGTCGTTTATGCCTGTTACTTATTCACAGTGGTGCTGAGTGAGGGAGGGAGGAACGGCTGCTTTCTCAGCTGAACACCTTCCCAGTGCATCCTTAAGCCCTCCAGCACGAATCTGCAGAATCAGTCAGCTCTGTGAGGGAGATCCTGGCTTCTCCTTTTAATCTGCAGAGAAGCACCTTTTGCCATCGTCCACCGTACAGGAGGATGGATGGAATCCTACCGCCGCTGACGTAGATCCTCTTTTTGCTCCTCTCAGCAGGCCGGTAGAGCCCAGCTTGAAGAAGGAAGCCGTCCTGGTCATGAGGCGACCGGACGAATGGAAGGACCCTTGGCGTCGGTCCAAATCTCCCAGGAGACGGCCCGGGGTGGGGTCCCCACCCCGGGGCCGTCGACGACACAGGCCCTCGGGCTCCTCTGTCTCTCTGTCTAACTCCTCCAGGTAAGGACTCAGCTGGAGTCAGGAGGAGGTGAGCCAGCATCCTGCTGCTGAGGAGGGTTTCTTTTCATTTCTGAGAGAAACGGAGAAATCAGTCACACATGAATGGCTGATGTTTGAGCTAACTCAGAGGTGGGCAAACTGAGGCCCGGGGGCCACATGTGGCCCGATGAACTATTGAATCCGGCCCGCAGAGCCTTTACAATCATTCTTCCAAAAGCCAAAAGAAGAGGGTTGTCAGCTTGATTGGTTAGAAAAAGGTTCAGACCCCCCCTTTCAGCTAGCATGCTAACATGTCCTTTCAAGAAGGTGGGGCCAAACATCATTTAGAGCTTCATCATCCATCTCTAGTTGGACCAGTTTACAGGCTCTTCAAACTGTTTCCTCAGTCAATAGTCCATCAAGCAGGATTTTAAGTTAACCTCTGATCCTCATTGGGGGGTTAGCTTCCTGCACCACCTGGCCGGCCCCTTCATCAAGATCTACAACCCAGTGTGGCCCTTCAGGCTGAAGAACTGCCCACCCCTGAGCTAGGCTGATGTTTGATGTCCATGAATATTCCCAGCCCGGAGCCAGTTATGTCAGCTGAGGTCAGTCAGGCTTGTGTGTGTGTGTGTGTGTGTGCGTGTGTGTGTTTTTCAGGTCATCATCGCGCTCCACGTCCTACACGGGCTCAGGGTCGTCTCGCTCGCGTAGCCGCTCCTCGTCCTTCAGCTCGTTCTCCAGCCACTCCTCCCAGCACAGCTCGTTCAGCGGCAGCCGCTCCAGGTCAGCTTTTCCTGAACTCTTCACGCTTTGAGCAGCTTTTCCAGATGGAGGATGGACGCGGAGGTCTGTAAGGTTCCATCTGTTTGGATTTCTAGGTCTCGCTCCTTCTCCACATCTCCGTCACCAACTCCAGCCACACTGAGGAATGCTAAACCCAAGGCAGACCTTCCTCCCTTGTTAGCTAAAGGGTAAAAGTGATGTCCATGTTTAGGCCAGAGTGTTGCTAGAATCTGCTTCCTGAACCTTTCCCTCCTCTTCCTCCCCTCTGGCAGAGAAAAGCCTCCTGTGAAGAAGGCTCCAACTCCTCCTCCACCTGCGGGGATCCAGGGCAGGCTCCCCAAACCTCACCCAGAGGGGGGCAAGCCTCCAGCCAATCCCAGACAGCCTGGGAGCGTGGGCACGAGCGCAGCGGCGAGGGCCCCGCCTCTGCGAGAAGCTGGCAAACTTCCCAACGTAAGGACCGAGAGGAGGAAGGAGCGCCAGGAGCCTTCTCTGCAGAGGTGGGTGTTCTGGTTGGTGGCGTCAGAGCCGTTTAACAGAAACGCTCATAAAAAGCAGAGAAGAGTAGAATTTCAGCTGAGAACAGGAAAAACTGCATGGATCATCTGTGGGTGAGGACATTTGGCTCAGGCGCTTGTTTCAGGGAGTGACAGAGAACAACAGGAGCCTGAGCTACCTGGAAAACATGTTTTCTCAGTAAAAAAACACCACCTGGATTTTGCTGTAGTACTATTTCCTGTCTCCGGGGTCCATCTGGCGGTCTCGGTGGGGTGGTGGTCGCCTGGAAGTAGCACTAACGTGAATCCGGTTCAGCGTTAGCACGGCTAACCATGTGAGAGCCTGATTTAAAAAGGTGTGTTTCTCTTCCAGGCGAACTAGTCGTAGTGTTAGCGGCAGCGGTAGCAGTTACACCGGTTCAAGCTCCAGGTCCAGGTCCTCTTCAAACTCCCTGTCACGCTCCCACTCGCGGTCTGGATCCAGAAAATCCAGGTGACGTGACAGTCCTGTCAGACTAAAGAAGAGACTTGGCTTTGACACCTACCCTCAGGAGGCTTCAGCACGCCTCTCACCTTGGTGGTTCCACCAGACCTGTACCTGATTGGTGCTTTGATTGTCGCCTGTCTCCGTCCAGGTCCTTGAGCGTGAGCAGCGTGTCGTCGGTGTCGTCGGCCTCGTCCGGTAGCAGCTCCGCGCGCAGCGCCGATTCGGAGGACATGTACGCCGACCTGGCCAGCCCGGTGTCCTCGGCCAGCTCCCGCTCGCCCACGCCCAGTCACCCCAGCAAGGAGCGTGGGGCCGCACGGGACCGGGCCCCGCACGCCCGAGACAAGAGCAGGGGTTAGTATGGGAGCTTTGGGAGAATGTCCTGGGTCAAAGGTCATGCCTCTCAGTGTGGACCAGAGCTGGGCAGTTCTGTAGCCTGTAGGGCCACGTTGGGTTGTAGATCTTGATGAAGGGGCCGGCCAGGTGGTGTGGGAAACTAACCCCCCCAAATTCAGAGGTTAACTAAAAATCCTGCTTGATGGACTATTGACTGAGAAAATATTGTGAAGAGCCTGTAAACTGGTCCAACTAGAGATGGATGAAGAAGCTCCAAATGATGTTTGTCCCCACCTTCTTGAGAGGACATGTTAGCATGCTAGCTGAAGGGGGGTCTGGACCTTTTTCTAACCAATCAAGCTGACAACCCTTTTCATTTGGCTTTTGGAGGATTGATTGTGAAGGCTCTGTGGACTGGATTAAATAATTCATCGGGCCACATGTGGCCCCTGGGCCTCAGTTTGCCCACCTCCGCTGTAGACCCCTGACTCCATGCTTTCTGGCTTGTTCTCAGCAGAGAGACCTCTGAAGAAAGAGGAGCCCTTCAGAGAAGACCGCAGGAAGATGGAACCCCCCAGCGCCTCGCCCAGAGGCGGAAACCCCGCACACAGGTCGGGCCCCACTAACAGGGGTGTCCACCCTCTACACCCTCCGCCGGGAGTCATGGGACCACCGGGGAGCCGCGGAGGTTCGGGTTCCCACAAAGACATCAAACTCACCCTCCTCAACAAGGTGAATGTGGCTCCTGTTCTGTCGTGTTGCCATGGTAACGGGAGCAGATGCAGTGCAGAGAGATTGTACCGGTTGACCTCAGCACTTGCCTTAAAAAGTGTTGTTTTCTGTGTTTCTTTCTATCACCACACCCGGAAGCAGCAGCAGGGAGACAAGAGCAGCAGGAAGAGGTATTTGTCTTCAGACAGGAACAGGCCTGCCTCTCCCCCCAGTAAGAGGATGGCTTTCTCTCCAGACCGAGGAGGTATGAATCTGCCTACCGACTGTTGAGGTGGTGCCTCACCAAACCAGCAGAGTGGTTGTCCGCCTGCTCCTTGCTGATGCCCGTTGACTCGTGTAACTACGGCAACATTGACATTCTTTCTCTTTTAGGCCGAGAAAAGCGGATGCCTCTTCGATCCCCGCTGTCTCCTCGGATGGATCGGCCACGAGGCCAAGGACCCCGGCCTGTGCCCCCCCAGGGAGACAGGTGTGTCTTGCTGATCTGGTGTTCATACCATGTGACTCGCTCACCGTTGACTTCACAACATTTTTTGCTTTTTTTCTTGCTCAGAAAACGGCCTCTGTCTCCTCCGCCCAAATCATCCGGGAAAGGACCAGCGGCGCCCTCGGGCAGACCGCCGGTCCCGGGCTCGGGCTCGGGCTCTACCAAGCCCAGCAACACGCTGTCACGCCGCGAGGAGCTGCTGAAGCAGCTGAAGGCCGTAGAGGACGCCATCGCCCGCAAACGAGCAAAGATCCCTGCAAAGTAGGACGCCTCGCTCCTCGCCAGTCTGTGGGCGTGGACAGAGGACGCCACACAGAGCGATTGAAAGGACACGCCACCTGGTTCATGTATAGCGGACAACGGGAGCCGACCAGACGCGACAGTCGCTCTGACTTGTCTGACCTTTGACCCCCCTTCAGTAGACAGAACGCCACAGGCGACCTGGCGGAAGAACCGCTGTGATGTCATCTTTTTAAACCTTTCCATGTCTTCTGTGGACGCGGCCGTGTTTTATTTGTGTCACGTGTTTAGTTGGAGCAGTGCGACCGGTGGGACTCGTAGAGAAAAACACGCTTTGCTTTTGTGACAGAAGCCTTTAAATAAAATATTTTGATAAAGAGACCAACCGCTTCCTCTGTTGATGTGCAGCCGTCCCGACCCCCGCACTGACCCTTCACCCCCAGCATGGGACCCCCAGCATGCAGGCCACGTTGAAAGGCCCGGAAAGGTTCCTGTAGGGGCATCCGTCAGAGGAAGTGATGCGTCAGCTGGTTGGGGCGTCCCCTCAGCTTCTCTGACCTCACGCTGACCTTGGTCGACGGGAGGGGCTTATGACTGTCAGACTGCGAGCGCATGCAGACCCGACTGTAACGTGCGCTGTACCAATCAAAAATGAAGCGATTTTATGAACCTACAGGAGGAAGCTGTGCTGGCTGGACAAACCGCAGAGTGTTTGGGTTTGAGCTGGGAAGTTTGGGGCTTTTAAGCACCAGCGCCTCCCCCGTCCAGTCCTGCTGTCCCTTTCTGTCCTCCTCTGGTGGGAATGATCTAAATCACCTTTGTATTGACAACCTGGTAGCGAGACACCCCCCACAGCTGGCCTGGGATCAGCAGCTCTGTCACGCCTGCTTGGTCGCTGTCCGTTAAAATGTCATCAGGAAATTGTTAAAAAAAAAATAAATAAATAAAATAACAGGTAAGAGTGCCCGGAGGCACCGCCAAAAGTTCCCAGGGGGAATTTATCAGCACCTCCAACATACATGTTATTATTTACAATTATGCGTTTTTTTCCGACATTTGGAGGAAAATCTGGGAAGATGGTATTTTTCTTTCCTGTTTGGGAAGGATGTTTCAAGCAAACACTGGCGAGGTAATCCCATATTATCAATTCGATCAGTTCCGGTGTGTCGTAAAAACAGGTTAAAGAAAGGTGCGATTCCCACCTGAGGCCCCAGCCACACCTCCTTAAAGACGCCTGTGGCAACACCTTTGATTCTTCCGCACGTGGGTGTGCTGTGACACGCTAACGTGATAGTTTTTACGTCCCATTTGCGTGTGTGTGTGTGTGTGTGTGTGCGCGCGCGCACACGCGCCTCGAAAATTCCTTCCATAGCAGCGCGTGTCTGACAGCATGCGTAGAAAAAACGAACGAATGATATCACTTCCTCGTGCCAGCGGTTTTTCCCAGGCATGGCAATAAATACAGGTGATGGAGGTACAGGTGGCAGAAGACACAATGAAGCAGGTGAGTTCGCCAGGACGGCCGCTCCCTTCATTCTGTTCTCCTCCTCCTCCTCTTCATTCACCCCGTCTGTCCCTCCGCAGGTTCTCACCTTCGTCTTTTTCTTGCTGTCCGCGAGGACCTGTACCTCCAAGCGCTGCTACCACGAGCACGAGCTGAGCGAAGCGGCGAAGCAGCAGCTGCGGAGCCGCTACACGCAGCCGGAAGAGGCTTCATCTGCGGCGGCCGCGGGCTCCCCGTACAACTGCCCGGTGCAGCTGTACCAGCAGCAGCAGCTGCTTCCTCCCCTGGGCGGAAGGTCCCTGTCTCCATGGAGATACGTGTAAGGAAAACACCGCTTCGATGGGATGTTTTGATGACAGCGGGTATAACCACTGATCACGTCGAAGATGTGCTTTTATTTTGAAATTTATAGACGGAGATAGACTCCCAGCTAATGGATGGGTGGGTGGATGGATGATGAGTGGATGGATGGATGGATGGATGGATGAATGGATGGCTGGATGGATGGGTGAATGGATGAGCGGATGGATGGATGAATGGATGGGTGAATGGATGAGCGGATGGATGGATGGATGGATGGATGAATGGATGGCTGGATGGATGGGTGAATGGATGAGCAGATGGATGGATGGATGGATGAATGGATGGCTGGATGGATGGGTGAATGGATGAGCAGATGGATGGATGAATGGATGGCTTGATGGATGAATGGATGGATGAGCAGATGGATGAGTGGATGAATGGATGAGCAGATGGATGGATGAATGGATGGATGAGCAGATGGATGAGTGGATGATAGATGGATGGGTGGATGAATGAATGGATAGATGATGGATGGATGGGTGGATGGATAGATGTTAAATGGATGAGTGGATGGATGGATGGATGGATGATAGATGGGTGAATGGGTGGGTGGATGAATGAATGGATAGATGATGGATGGGTGGGTCGATGAATGGATGGGTGATAAGTGGATGGATAGATGTTAAATAGATGGATGAGTGGATGGATGGACGGGTGAATGGATGGATGGGTGGATGGATGAGCAGATGGGTGGATGGATAGATGGCTAGGAGGGTGGATGGTTTCTTGGGTATATCGCAGGAGTCCCGCCAGACTGATTTTTCTCCTCTTTTTTCCAGAAACGTCTCCAGAAAGGAGTACTTCCCGCCCACCTATGTGGAGGCTCAGTGTCTGTGTTCCGGATGCATCCTGGTCCCGGACAGTTCCAACAGCCACCTGCTCCCCACGGAGAACCACAACTACAACTCTGTGCCCATCAAGCAGAGCCGAGTGTTCCTCAGGCGAGAGCTCTGCAGGGATGGCGAGAAGTTCCGGCTGAAGCCGGTGACCCTGCAGGTGGCGGTGGGCTGCACCTGCGCCCGACCCAAGTCCACCTCCTAGAGACGCCCTCAGGCCTGTTGTCATGGAGACACGTGCGTTTTAAATCGAGCTAAATTTCTGTGATCTTCATAAGATTCAGCATCTCTACATCTGCATGGTATCTGTGAACCGTCTCTGGCGACATCGTCGTCGTCTTTAAAGAGCTTTATCATGTCGGTTTGTAGAGAAACTCTTGTTTTACAGTGTCAAAATGTAACCGCTTGAGTACTAATTTATTTGTTTATGTATTTGGAGACTAACGTTTGTTCCAATGGAACCTGAAAAAGATTCAACGTTCAGCTTCTTTGAAGCCAAATAAAGCAGTTATGTCAAAAGTGAAAGTGTATTTTTATTCATTCAACAAGAAAAACGGGGTTGGACAATCACGAGACCGAGAAACGAGTGTAAAATAACAGAGCAGCAGAAAATGATCAGAAAAAGACAGAACACCGAGTTAAATCTTGGGAAGAGAGGAAAGGATGCAGAAAGGAGGTGAAAAACGCTTTGAACCAATTAGGAGACAGAAACCTGTCAGGTGATCGTGCTTCTGTACCCCGACAGCCTCGGCTTGTAGCAGCATGGCTAACATGATGCTAAAGGTTAGCTGCTCCTGTTCTAACTGTTAGCATTAGCTTAGCTAGCATAAAGAATCACTAACTATAAACCCTCAGAGGAAGGTTTTCATCTTCATCCTACAGCAGAGGGAGTCTTCCTCCTCTCCCTGGACAGGAAGCTGGCTCCACAACAGGGGGTCTGATGGCTGAAGGCTCCGCCCCCATTCTACTTTTGACGGTTCTGGAACCAGCAGTAAACCAGCTCTGGGACTGGAGCGATCTACTGGGAGGATCTGGTGCTGTCAGCTCCTCCAGATGTGATGCAGCTGAGGACTCTGGTGGGTCAGGAGGAGGATCCGAGTCTGTTCTGGTTCTACGGGCGGCTGATGAAGAGAAGCCAGACCAGGAGTCATGTGACCTCTATTATCCAGCCCGAACAGCAAACGCTGGAGCTTTTCAGCGTCATTCCTGAGTCCCTGTGATCCTGAGCTTTGTAACGTTCAGGGTCAAAGGTCACACCAAGATTCCTCACAGACAAACCAGAGGCTGAAGAGATGATCCTCCAGAGTGGTGATCAGATCAGCTGATCTGCTCCTGAAGACTTGAGGACCAATCACACAGAGTTTCAGAAGTTATCCAGACTTCCTGTCTAAGACGAGCCTGAGCTTTGACTGTGCTGATAAACACATAGTGAAGAGGAGAGGTCCGAGTCCAGAACCCTGTAGAACCCCATGGGCTCTGGGAGGAGGTAACGCAGCAGGAAACAGACCAGACGTTAGATAAGCTGTTCATTTATTTTGTTAGAAAATGAGGCGTATGCATGTTGACTGTTAGCAGCTGTTCCCTCGCACGAGGAGCAGCCTCGGCTCTTTTACGTGGCGAACTTCTTCTGTCTGACAGGCGCGGGCAGCTGCGACATGATGTCCAGCAGGGGGCGCTCCACCGCTACCAGGGAATGGTCGTCCAGCACGCTGACACACAGGAGGTGCTGTGGTAACAGGTCCGACACAGCAGTTCACGTTAGCGCCACCTGCGGCTCGTCTGGTTAACTATGGCTAGCGGAGATAATACCTGGAAGTTCTTGCAGATCTTGAAAGCGTGGACGTATCTGCTCCTCTCCGACTCAGGGAGGCTCCTCAGGGTCATCTGGTTGTAGAACATGGCCGCTGGCTCGGGAAAGGGCTATGTGTGGAGGCAGACAGAAGAGGCGTCTGTAGCAGCTTGGCAGAGGCCCGGCGGCCGCGGGCGGTGCTGGACACCTACCAGAGTCTGGTCGATGACGCACAGCATGAACGCGTCGTGCAGGAAGATGTGCGCGGCGTTCTGGCGACTGAAGCCGATGTGGGTGACGGGCGTGTCGCGCTCCAACCACAGACGGTGCAGACCGTGTTTCAGCAGCGCCCGACTCCACTGCGTGTATTCCTTCTGTAGCAGAGAGAACTCAAAGACCTGCAACACACACGAGAGCATGAGTGGACGTTAGCATGCTAGGTGAAGGGGGTCTGCACCTTTTTCTAACCTCAAGCTGACAACCCTCGTCATGTGGCTCTGCAGGCCGGATTAAATACTCCACCGCGCCACATGTGGCCCCCGGGCCTTAGTTTGCCCCACTCTGTTCCACACCCTCTGTGCTTTACCTGCTGGTCGGCGTGAACGGACACCAGGTTACTGTTGGTTGGGTGGATGGCGATGGCGGTGGGGCAGGAGCGATATGTCGGGACCGAGCAGTGAAGCTGCAGAGACGGAGGCAGGCATGAGCTGCTGTTGTCCTTGTCCTGAGTTCACCCGAGCTCGCCTCACCTTCAGTTTGCGGAGGTCGTACACGTGGATTTCGCAGGCGGTGTTAGCCGCGGCAAGCCATTTACCGTCGTCACTGGTGCACAGCAGGTGTACGGGCTGATGGGAGCCTGGAGCACACGGAGATGCGTTTGTTTCCTCACACGGTGACACGAGTACCTGGTCAGCGTCCTCCCCTTCACAGGCGGGACGACCACGGGCCTGAAGCTCATCTCACCTCGTCTGGGTCTGAGCGTGTGCACGTATCTGCACTCCAGCTGGCTGAGAGCAACGACGACGACCGAAGAGCCTCCGGAGGAAGCAAAGAGCCTGGACGAGTCTGAGGAGAAGCACAAGCGAGTGGCCCCGCACAGCTCCTTTGGTATCCTGGGCACCTACAGGAAGGAAGGAGGGAGAGGAGGGGAGGAGAGAGGAGGAGGAGAGGAAGAGAGGAGAGGAGAGGGGAGAGGAGGAGGAGAGGAGCGTCACCCACAAATAATCAGGAACCTTTGTGCTGGTTCCTGCGGAGCCTCAGGGGTGCAGCTACCTTTGTGATGGCGGTGCTGTTGTGCTGTAATCTGTAGAGGCGAACGCTCGTCACGGTGGAGTACGCCAGCCACGCCCCACACGGAGACAATGCACTACAGCAGATATGATCGTCGCCCTGGAAACGAGCAATGACATCAGAGAAAAGTTTGGATCCACGTGTTCAGGCTACCTCTGTTCAAGGATTGTGGTCTTTTAGTTCTTTCATTTCTGGACACAAAGTGCTTTTACAGGTGTGATGTTTAGATCTGATAAGAGGACGAGGAAGAACCGTGTTTCCCTTCAGTCCTACTATCAGATAAGAAGAAAAAGGGACTAACCACTGGGGCAACCCAGTCCTACGAGGGCCACGATCCTGCCGGGTTTTCTGACCTACCAGGCAGACAGCGCTCATACCTGGAATAGTAAAACCTGGTAGACCGGAAAACCCAGCAGGATCGTGGCCCTCGTAGGACTGGGTTGATCGTCCCTGAAAAGACGACGTCGCTGAGTCGCACCTTGATTTTCAGATGGATTAATTTCTCTGGGTTTTTCTTCAGAGGCAGACAATCACCAGGCTTCCCTGTCAGGACACATCACATCACAGCAGCACGCTTTCAATAAACAGAGTTGGCCCCTTGCTGTCTGTCTTCACAAACAGCCTGTGTGTGTGTGTGTTTTCCTCACCGTGTCCTTCACTCTCTCCTACACTCCAAACCTCTAGATGGTCACTGAACTGGAAGAGCAGCAGTCCGACCGTCTTTGCGCAGGACACCAGACTTCTCTGTGGGGAAGGAGGCAGGCGTGACGCTGGGACACTTAACGAGGACAACTCCCCTCTGTACTCACGTGTGGGAAGGCTATTCTGCGGAGCGCAGACTCGTGGGTGTTCTTCTCCACTTTGTCCAGCAGGGGTCGGACCAACAGCTGGGTGTCCATACCTGAGGGGATGAAAGAGGCGTGACGGTCTGGTTCTCCGGGACGGGTCTCCGGGAGACAACGGCAGACACACTGACCTCCAGAGACCACAGCGCTCTCCAAGTGGACCAGCGCCCGGACATCATGCGAGTGGTTTTTAAAGGTTCTGGTTCTGACCCAGTCCTTGTTGTCCTGGTCCACATTGGAGGAGATGAGCTGGAACTGGACCACGGTGCCCTCAGACGTCCCCGCTACCAGGCTGCATCCGTCCTGGGGAGCGTTAAAGACCGTCAGCCTCGGCGGAGCAGCGCATGCGTCCCCGACTCGGCGCGCTCTGACTCACCGGTGACGCAGACAGGGCCAGGACGTCCCACTTGCTGACCGGGTGGGACCTGGTCAGCGTCCCCGTGTGTCCGTCCCAGAACTGGACCTTTCCCGCCGAATCGCCGCTGACGACGGTGTGGTCGGAGAGGAAGACGAGGCCCCAAACCACCACCTCTCTGCTCTTCCACGCTCCCGCGCCGCGCTCCACCAGCAGCCGGTGGGTGGCGTGGCCTGAACAACATCCACACGCATGTCAGAGGCTTTCTACCAAACCAGTCCACTCGCCTCCGGACCCGTCCTCACCCGTGTTGGCATCAAAGATCCTGATCATGTCCACCATCCCTGCAGCAATCAGCGTGCCAGCGGGGTGCCAGGACAGGGAGATAATACGACCTGCGAAGTGGCGGAGACACAGAGACGGCACGTCAAAAGGTGATTTCCTGCTACTGCTGCTGCAACTTCCTGTGCGCCTCCGCCCTCTCGCTCCCCCACCCACCCACCTTTCTGCCTGTCCAGGTTTCTTTGAAACTGAAGCCCCTCGTCCAGGATTTCAAACATCTTCACTGTGCCGTCTTCACAGCCCACCTGAAACAGGAAACATCATGACAGCGGTGAGGACGGCGAGGGGCGGGGCTAAAGAATCCAGCAGGTTCTCTACTGACCGCCAGCATGGTTCCCTGCGGGTTGCTGCTAATGGTCCAGACGGGGCCTCCATAGGCGCTGGCGGAGAACTTGGGCCTCAGTGAGTCCAGGTCATATTCTGTGATCTCACCATTCAAACCAGCACTGAAGAGACGCTCACCCACCCAACACAGAGCGTCGGCAGCCCGACCCTTACGACCTGGAATGACCTGTGCAGCAGAAAACGGGTCAGAGGCCAGCTTTACACCCAAAGCGAACAGTTTTCTATTATATGGTTGTTATAGGACATCAGCTGTTTTATATATTTGTAATTATTTGTAATTTGCATTTCACCAACTACGTTTGGTAGTTCCACCTTTTCTTGGAAGTAATGGTCCGAGAAGTTGAAGACTTCCAGAGCTCCATCCTCCCGGGCTACAGCCAGCCGCTCAGTCCGGGGATTGAACGCCATGGCTCGGATAGCGCTGGGCATGTAGTCGAAGAAGCGCACGCGGTGGACTTTTAACTCCCCCATCGTCACTGCAATGAAAGAAAAAGCGCATAATCAAAACGAGGACGTGGAATTGGAATTTTATGTACTTAAACGTGCATCTAACCCAGGTGTAGCCGAATAGTTCCTGAATGAACCGCGTCTGCTGGAGATCGCCACGACAAACCACGTGGGAGTCGCCTCTGACACACGAAAACACCAGCCAGGAAACGGAAACACGTCACTCCAGCGTCTTCTTCGTTATATTGTAGACTGTAAACAAATGTTTCGCCCCCTGCTGGACGAGAATAAAAATAGTTCCGTGTTGAGGAAAGGCAAACTCACGGGTGAAAAAGGTAAATGTGGAGCAAAGAGCAAACATTTAAAAGTAACCATTGAGTAACCTGGCCTCTCTATTAACTCTATCTCCATAACAGCTAACATGTGCTGTGGCTCTGATTAACTGATCCCTGATTCTGTCCATCCCAATGTCTAGAAAAGAGCATACCCACACACTCTATTTTTTTTTAAAGGGCATTGCACATTAATAACCTCAGCATTTAAAAAAGAAATACAATCTTTAATGACAAGAGTGCTTTACATTAAAAGGTGCCTTTAATAGAAGAAGAACAAATTAAATGTAACACCTATATTGTGGGGTAACTGTAATGATGATAATGGAATGATAATCAAAGAACTTATGGAAGATAAAAATCTAGTTTGCCTTAATGATGGAATAGGTACAAGATTTAATGCTTAACTGGTACAGAGTCTGCCATAGATCTGACAGTGTCAGATTCATTAGCAGGGGTATGTTCATGGGAAGTGCAGAGAGAAACAACTATAGGTAGTGACCACTATCCTATTATGGTAAAAGTAGGCCTAGATACAGAAGAGGAGTTAAACACAGTGCAGAAATGGTCTTTCAGTAAGGGAAACTGGTAGAAGTTTACAATTTTAAGTGATCAAGGAATACAGGAAGTAAACATGAGTGGAAATGTTGATGAGGTTAACTTGTGTTTTTGTTGTGCTGTTAAAAGCAGCAGCGCAGTCCATTAAAGAGAAAGGAGGTAAGAACAAAAGGAAGATCGTGCCATGATGGATAAACGTGTGATAAAGTTATTAAGGGTTGAAATAAAGCTTTCAGAATGCTAAAAAGGCATCAGTTTCCAGAATCTTATAGAATATAGAAGGTTACAGGCAAAGGTACGGAGAACTATAAAACATGCAAAGAGGGAATACTGGAGGGAATTTTGTAGCTCAGGAGGAAAAGAAACAGAAATTGGCAAAGTTTGGAAGATGATAAAAAGGATGAATGGGAGTAAGAGTATGGATATCCAGTCTTAAAAGATGGGGAAACACTGCTAGGGAAAAATAACAGTAGAAGCACTCAACAGCATATAGACAGCTACCACGGGTTCAGCAAAAGTTCAGCAAGTAGATTAAGGGTAGAATTTGCCATTCCAGAATTTAATGTCAAAATAGCAAAGAGGGTCAATGAGGGGATTTCCGTTTATACAGGGGAAATGGTGGCAGTACTGTTAGCCTTACAATGGGTAGAGGAAATGAAACCACTGAGAACAATAATCTGCTCAGATTCCAGTTCATCACCAGTTACTTTACAGCACAGTCATTCGGAAAGCAGAAAAGACATCCTAATAGAAATACAGCAAGCTCTGTGCAGAGTTCAGATGGTAGTGTTTATATGGGTTCCAGCACACAGTGGAGTAATAGGAAATCAGTTGGCACATAACAAAGCATAAGATGCGACAAAGTACACTAACATTGATCTAGTAACTAATCTCAGCAAAACAGAAATGAGGGATATTGTCAAGCAAAGAATAAAGGAAAAGTGGCAAAAGCAGTGGGACAAAGAGAGGAAAGCAAAGTGGTATTACAGAATACAAAGCAAAGTTGGGGAAATTAGGACAGCAGGGAGAAACAAATGAAGAAAGAGTAATATCTAGATTGAGATTAGGTCATACAGGGCTGAACGATACATTATATAAGATAGAGAAACATGCAACGGGTAGATGTAGCTGCTCGAAGACTGAAACGGTGAGTGTGCAGACCTTTCTACCTGCCTCATGAGTTCAGCACTGTGGTTGTAACAGCTGTTTACATACCACCGCGAGCTAACACCGCTAGCGCTCTAGGCCAGCTGCATGACGCCATCAGCAAACATGAGACCAAACAGCCGGACGCTGTATTCATCACAGCGGGGGATTTCAACCACTGTAACCTCAGGACTGTTCTTCCTAAGTACCACCAGCACGTAAGCTTTCCGACGAGGGAAAATAACATCCTGGACCAAGTCTACAGCAACGTGAAAGGTGCTTATAAGGCTGTCCCAAGACCACATTTTGGAAGGGCTGACCACATCTCCATATTCCTGTATCCGTCTTACAGACAACTTCTCAAGCAGGCTCCCCCAGTAAGTAAAGCTGTTAAAGTGTGGAATGAAGAAACTGACCTAGTGCTTCAGGACTGCTTCGGATGTACAAACTGGGATGTGTTTAGAACTGCAGCTATGAGTGAAGATACTGTAGATCTAGAGGAATATGCTTCTGCAGTTACCAGCTACATCAGCACATGCATAGAGTCTGTCACCACCACCAAGCACCTCAGAATATACCCCAACCAAAAGCCCTGGATAAACTGTGATGTGAGGGCCAAACTACGGGCACGCTCATCTGCTTTTGTGTCAGGCACTGCTGAGGACTACAAAAAGGCCAGACAACCTGAGAGAGCCACTCAGAGAGGCCAAGAAACAGTACAGGCAGAAGCTGAGGGTTGACATCTACCCTAACCCCTGACGATGTGGGTGGACTCCACCACATCACGGAGCCACGCAGAGGAGAAGCGCAGTCACATCCAGCCAAGCCACACTGCCAGATGAGCTAATGAGTTCTACTGCACGCTTTGCCCAAAATCCTGATCAGCAGAGGAGGATGCTGGGCATGGAGCACACAGACCCACTGGCCATGGTGACATCAACAGATGTGCAAGGTTCTGAGAACAACCACGAAAGCAGCCGCCCAGACAACATCCCAGGCCGTGCACTCAGGGTTTGCTCATCAGAGCTAGCTGATGTATTCACAGACATCTTCAACCTGTCCTTTGCACAAGCCTCTGTCCCCACCTGCTTCAAGTCCACCCATCATAGTGCCCGCCTGCTTAAGCACCGTGACCTGCCTAAATGACTATCGCCCCATAGCACTCACTCCAATCACAATGAAGTGCTGAGAGGCTGAATATGACCCACATCAAAAATCCATCCCAGAAAACCGTGATCCCTACAGTTTGCATATCGTCAGAACCGTCCACTGATGATGCAGTCAATAACACATCCATACAGCCTCAGTAAAGACTTAGAGGGCAAGGACACATATGTAAGAATGCTCTTCATCGACTACAGCTCAGCATTCTCCAACACAGTCATCCTCACAAAATTGACAGATAAAACTCCCTCACACTTGGTCTGACACCTCTCTCTGCAACTGGGTGCTGAACTTCTCACAAGGCAGCATCTCTAGTCAGTCAGAGTCCACAACTGCTCATCCAGTATTAGAACCAAGCACAGGGATTACCCCAGGTTGTGTGTTGAGCCCCTGCTCTACACACTCTTCACTTATGACTGTGTCGCCTCCCAGAACAACACCAGCATACTATTAAGTTTGCAGGACGACACTGTAGTCATCGGAGGATCACTGTGAGTCGAGACAGCATATAGAGAGAGGTGGCAGATTTGGTGGCCTGGTGTCGTGAGCAACAACCTCCACCTCAATGCAGACAAAACCAAAGAGCTGGTCATCGCACTCCAAGGAGAAGGAAGGAGCTGCACACACCACTATTCATCAATGACAGAGGTGAGAGGGGTGAACCTTCAAATTCCTCGCACTTACATCAGCGAGATCTACCTGGTCTCTACAACACCCGACAGATTATCAAAGTCCTAACAGAGACTGTACTTCCTGGAGGAGATCAGAGGAAATTTGCATGTCAGTCAAGATTCTCAGTAACTTCTACAGATGTAATGACGAGAGGCGTGTCTCAATACACTTCCATCTACAGTCTGGGGGCGTGGCTGTACAGCACAAGACAGGAAGGCTCTCCAGCTTGTGATCAAGACCACAACGATCTGTGGAACAGCCTTCCTCTCACTGCAGGACATTTATCACACCAGGTTCTGGCGGAGGACACGCAACCCTCGTTAGGGGACACACTCACCCACAACACAACCTGTTTACACTGCTACCATCAGTAAACGCTACAGGAGCCTGAGGGCCAGGACTACGAGGTTGGCTAACAGCTTTAACAATTAAGCCAGAATTTCTAAACACCCTCACACATTGATCCTTCCCTCACCTGTCACTTTACAGCATGCACATGCACCTTATCGCACATAATACCCTCTTCATAATGTGAAGATTGCCTTATTGTTTTTATTATTGTTCTTACTATTTTAGAGTATTGCCTTATTATTGTTCTTATTCTGAAAGGCTGCTTTTACTGCCTTACTTTTGTTTTATTTTTTTTATGCAAGTTTGTTTCAGAAATGAACAGAGTAAGAATTTCATTGTGTAGTGTAACTATGCATATGACAATAAAACTCTTGAATCTTGAATCTTGAATCTTGAATGAAATGTGAGAAATACTTACAGAAAAGTGGAATTTAACAGGAAACTTAAGAGTAATAAGAGTCAACTTAGCATAGAAATTAAAAGTCAGAAAGAAAAGAGTTTCAAATATTATTTTGCATTTAAGAGAAATAAGTTCTGAGCAAGATACACTTTTTTTTTTTAATTAAATTGAGTAAATATAAACCACATCACATCAGTTGGTGGCGGTAATGCACCAATCCGTTGCTTGCCAACCGTCAAGAAAAGCCAAAAGAAGAAGAAGAAGAAGAGGAGAAGGAGGAGGGGGAGGAGGAGGAGGAGGAGGAGGAGAGGAGGAGGAGGAGGGAAGGTTAGTGAAGAAGAAGAAGCATTAATGGTAACACATTTATGTAATGAGTACTATTTGATGATAGGGCGCTATGGTATTGTCAAATCTGCGACAACTGCCAGGAAACACCAAAGAAGAGAAGAGACGACGTCATCGACCAAAACAGATGTGGCGAACAGAAGCTGATGTTTTTGATTTATTTTTACCCTTTTTTCTTCATTTATCGACCGTTTTCATTGCCACAGACTGGACGGTCTTTGCTATTTTCAACGGCACGATGGTCTGATGGTAATCAGGTAACTGACAGTGTTGGTGTTAACTTTAAATGCAGAATAATTGAACAAAGTTATTTTTAGAGTAGCGATGATTATTAAATAATCAATTGTACTGTCCTTCATTTATATAACGGTTCAAATTACTCGAGTAAAATTTAACAAATTAAGAAATATTTTACACTATATTATTGCAAATTATGATAATGAATCTCATTAATTTTAGTGATAAACTTGATAACCAAAGAATGCGTTTTCTCCATGAAAGGCAAGTGAATTTTATCAGCCATTTGCTTAAATAATCCTGTTGTAATCATGAAGGCGTAATTTTAAAGCAGCACTAATGTATTTGTTTGGGGACATTACCAGTACTGGCATCCACAGTAACGTTGGATTTGCTACTTTTTGTGCTTTTAGAGTAACACGCCTTTTTGTGTAAAATGTAGATCCTGTACAGATGGTTGCAGACCTCCAGAGTGGCTTCTTGCTGGAGCTGCAGGGAGAGATGATCTCCAGAAACAACTTGGTCTGGCAGGAACGTATTGGGAGACCTTTTACAATTGGAAGAGGTAACACTCCATCAAAAAAGCTGTCTAAAATGTCGGTAAATAAATTACAAAAGATTAGGGACTGTCCCAGCTTTCTGGTTATATAGCAAAAGTTGCTGGGTTTTTGTCCATATTTCTTCCTGTTCTATCCATCAGGGGTTATGCTAATCGTAGGGCATCACATTCTGTTTGGGAAACAGATCAAACTGGAGAAACCCTGGCTGTGCTCACCAAGCATCCTGGCCACAGGACCCTCAGGTGATTTGTGCGGAAACAGTGGTTCAAGATGCCGTTAGCACCTCTACTCAGTGACCGCCTCATCAAACGCAGAAGGATCTTCAAGATGCGCCCCAAACCCATCATCACAAACGTGCCTGAAGAAGTTGTAGCCGCAAGTGTGTGTCTGCCAGGCGCAGTCTGATTTGTATTGCCTTTGGGGTTTATAATCTTCAAGTGACAATGTCCAATTTCTAAAATGAACGGACTCAAGAAAAATTTCCAGTCTTCAGCACGACAAAGTAAAGTGGTTTGAAAGACTTTATTTAGACTTAAATGGATATTTTCATGTTGCATCCAATGAGACTGTAACTTATAATTGGTTCTTTACTTAATTTCAGCAGCAAAAGTTTTTCTGAACCAGATTTTGGCCCTAATCTGGAATTTAAACACACAAGAAATGCGCATGAAGATGAAAATTTATTTTTTTTTTCCTGATGTTAATAAATATTGTGATTGTGTAACCCTAACCCCCAACACCAAAGTCAAAGAAAATGATGCCGCCACAGCACAGACTGGGGATCGGTTCAGTCACATTTTCATAAAAAAGTGAGCTTTTTAAAAAATGTTTTAAACAGTTTTGTTTGAAATGTCAAACTTTAACAATTAAGAATGTTTAAAAGCATATAGGTTGAAACTCACTGAATCAGCCCTTGTACGTGACATACATTAGTTGTAGTTCTTCTTCCGAGCCGCTAGGGTGCTGCTCGAGAGAGTCGGTCTTCCTAAAGACGCCTATTTACTTACAAAAGAAAAGTTGCGGCTTCATTTCTGCCTTCCCCAGCACCAAAATGAATTAGCCAGGACACGTTCCATTTTCTCCTCTGAGGTTTTAGTACTTTCAGGCGCAGCGAAAATGTCGTCGTGGCCGAAATCATCTCCGGCAACCCGCCGTGCGTTAGCGAACCCTAATGGAAGGTGAGCCATTTGTTTTCCTGTTAGCAGCGTTAGCAGCTAATGTGTTATTAGCCGCGATGTTTGACGGAACTGTGGGAACGATAGGTGGTAATGGTGATTAAAATGAAGTTTTTTGTTTTTTTTGCTGTGCAGCGCTGCACAGCTGCGTCTGTTCTGAGAGAGCAGCGCCTGTATCCAACCAGGGGAGGAGATGCCGGAGCTGACGGATGCCCTGCAGGTACGTCACCGACGCTACCGCAGGGAAGCGGTCCTGGTCCCGGTAAGGGACGGTGTTGCGAGGTGTCGACGACCACCGTTACAAAAATGTATTTTTCTTACGTGATTGGATCAACCTGCTAGACCCGCTTTTAGCTCCAGAACGCCTCAGTTCTGCGCGGAATCAGCACGCTGACATGACGTCACACATTTGCTGCGTTCATGACAGGTGCAGGTGACCTGTGGTCTTTCATTGATGCTCAGGTGATGCACACATTCAAGAGTGCTGAGAACTGCTGTATCATCATCACCTCCAGTCATGCTCCAAATGAAACCCACCGCTTCCACTTCTGTCTCTCCAGTTATGTTAATTTGATCTAAATCCAGAACCACAGGAATGTGACATTTGAGGGATTTAAAGCCACCTCGGTGAGACGTTTGCTTCTAGATCTGGAGCACTGTGAAGTAGACTGCTCTTTACATCCAGATGTCCTCAGCTACCCTCCGCCACTTGTCCATTCACAGCCAAGTCAGAGGGCTGCACGCCAGACAGGCAGCTCAACAAAGTTCACAGGATGCAGGAGGAGAGAAGCCTGCCGCACTGTGTGGTCATCTCCCCATCACAAACACGCCTGTGAGTAACCCTGACACACACGCACGCTGCTGCCTCGGTGAGCGATTTGGAGCATGATTTGAATGCCATCACAGCTGATCCGAGCTGATTCTTTCTCTCCTCCTCCTCTTCACACCACAGAAATCAAAGATTCTCTCACGGCCATCAAACATAAACGAAAGGTCCATTACTGGACTTGTCTATGAGCAATGTTGAGTCAAATTTTAACATACAAACATGAGCATAATTCCCACCAGCTGCGATGTTACATAGCAGCTGTTGGCAACTAAAACTTATGTTAAAGTTGTACTTTGCATGTCTTTAAACTCAAAACTCTCACAGGACATAAAGCTCTTATTTCACACACACAGCTGATGAGATGTTCAACAAACCTCCCAGACCAGTTCTACAAGTGATTGAGTGTAATTATGGCGTCTGCCTGGAGTCCTCACCTGTCGATGATCGGAGGCATCAACAGTTCCTGCAATAGATTTCTAACTCTTACCGCCAAACATCAAAGTAAAGGCACCTTTTCATCTCGAAGAGCATCAATAATATTAAAATATTCTCATTCACTATTATTTAATATCATATTTTGCGACACTGGCCACTTATTTATTTTATAAAATGATTTGCATAAAATAACTATGACTTGACGCATGTATTGCGCCAGCAGCAGTTAACGCAGTCGCCACCGCAAGTAACCACACGCCACTTTTTGTCCTTGATTGGGATGGACAGCCAGCCATACAGGATAATATGCTATGGCGATAAATATGTTGTGGCTAGAATAACATGTTGTATAAGATAATATGCTATGGCTAGGATAACATGTTGTGGCTAGGATAACATGTTGTGGCTAGATAACATGTTGTATAGATAATATGCTGTGGCTAGGATAATATGCTGTGGCTAGGTTAATATGCTGTGGCTAGGTTAATATGCTGTGGCTAGGTTAATATGCTGTGGCTAGGATAACATGTTGTGGCTAGGATAACATGTTGTGGCTAGGATAACATGCCGTGGCTAGGATAATATGCCGTGGCTAGGATAACATGTTGTGGCTAGGATAACATGTTGTAGCTAGGATAACATGTTGTGGCTAGGATAATATGCTGTGGCTAGTTTAATATGCTGTATTAGATAACATGTTGTGGCCAGGATAACATGTTATGGCTAGGATAACATGTTATGCTAGGGATAACATGTTGCTGCTAGATAATATGTTGTGGCTAGGATAACATGTTGTGGCTAGGATAACATGTTGTGGCTAGTTTAATATGCTGTGGCTAGGATAACATGTTGCGGCCAGGATAACATGTTGCGGCTAGGATAACATGTTGCGGCTAGTTTAATATGTTGTGGCTAGGATAACATGTTGTGGCTAGGATAATATGCTATGGCTAGGATAATAACAACATGGAGGAAGGGGAGGTTCTGGTTCCAAAGCCTCGTACCACGGCTCGGCTGTGGTGCATTCTGGTTTTTATCCTAACGATAAAGGAGAGCCCAGCAACCTGGAGGAAGACATCTGTAAATTTACCGTAAAAAAGCTCCAGCCAGAAGCGCTAAAGCAACAAATGTGAACCAGCGTCTGCAGACCCACCATCCACAGCAACACGCCAACTAGTTCTGATGGTCAACAAGTCATTAAGCTGCTCTGATTCATTAATGTGAACACGACAGTAGAGAATGTGTGTTATTAAAGCTCATTATGCTGATAGCAGAATATAAAAAAGAAAAAAAAATAGACAATATATTCGTTACTCATGATTATTTTTCTAAAAAAAAGCATCTTTGACTGTCATAACCTACAAAAATATAGTGCACAAAAAAAATCCCTAATTGATTTAAGTTCAAAAGTTACATATAAAACAAAACAAATCCAAAGAACAAAGTTAATAATAAGAAACAAAATTTGTCCAAAATTGCAGTTTGGATCAGAAAGCGGTGGATCTCTCAGCCCTGCTCGGTGAGGTCATGTGATTACCCATGTCACACTCACACACACACACACACACACACACTGCTGGTGTCTCCATCTGCCAGCTGACGCACTCAGTACCAACCTTAACAAAGTCTTTCTCTTCCTCTCAAAGGGATTACCCCAAATCGCTAAGCCAGTCCTTGCAGGATCGCGGCCTTTCGGTGGAAATGCTCTACCTTCAGGCGGAATCGGGCCTGACCCGGGCCCTGCAGGACGTCCGGGCCGACGGCTCCCCGTTCTGTATTCTGGTGGAGCAGACAAACATAGCTCTGTCCTCCTGCACTGTTATCATATTCTCAGAGTCCCTCAAAAGTAAGTCCCTCCCCCTCATCCTCCTCAGGCTTAGCCAGACCAAACGCTCCATCGCTTCCATCCGCCGTTAGCGTAGCTTCCACCGGCCTCCCAAACAAACACCTACACAGCAGCACCTCCTCACCCAAAAAGAGCAGACATAAGGCCAACCCGCCGGGTCGGGTTCCAGCTAGCCACAGCAGAGTTGAAACACGCTCCGCTTCTGCGTCCATGGTTGCACGGACCACCGACGCTGCACCACGCACATACACACACACACATACACACACACGTGCCCGGTGGGTTTAAATCACTCGCTCCTTCATTCTGTCCAAAACACAACACCAGTCCCAGCGACACGCTAGCAAACAACAACTCCACAACAGTTCCAGTCACACCAGTAGGGAAAGACAGATGGGCCAACAAAGATCTTCCACAAACCCGCCTGCCCACACACGCTAACGAGACGTCCTTAAAGCGCTCGCACTCATTCAGCCAGCCTGCCATCACGCGTCTAATTAAAGCTCTCACACACACACACACGTGTGCACATACACACACAAAACAACCCATAACCACGTGAGCAAAAGCAGCGGGACACTCAGACCAGCGTTAGCGCGTCCACCCACCGTTAGCCCGACTGTGGCATGACTCCGCCTCCGGTCCGGCGACTCCTCCCACTGACTCTCCCCTTTGCCCTCCCAGTCCACCGGAACATGCCCAAGGAGCAGGCCATGGACTTTGTAGCGGCTGAGCATGGCCGCGGGCTGGCCAAAGAGCGCCCGGCGAGGGACCCGGCCGACATCGCCGCGCAGGCGTCGCAGCTGCTGGACGACTTCCTGGATCGGGAGAAGATCGAGCGCCACAGCGTCCCCCCGGAGACGCGGCCCCTGCTGGTGCTGCTGGCCGAGGGGGTGCACCTGTACCTGGAGGAGCTGGACACCATCGCCGACTATGTGCGCGCCCGACAGGAACTCGTTCAAGGTGGGACGGCGAGCTTGGTTATCGAGATCTCGCCATGGTGGTCACCTGACTGAGATCAACAGAGGAAAATATTTAGAAGAGCCTGTAAAAACTAGAGGTGGATGATGAAGCTCCAAATGATGTTTGGCCCCGCCTTCTTGAGAGGACATGTTAGCATGCTAGCTGAAGGGGGGTCTGAACCCTTTTCTAAACCCTAACCCAACTCTCTTTATTTAGCTTTTGTGGGCCGGATGAAATCGTTCATCGGTCCACATGTGGCCCCCGGGCCTCAGTTTGCCCACCTCTGGGCTAGAGGAACCCCTGAGCGGGACCAGGCTCATGGGGGTCTAGGGTGACCCTCCTGCTCACTGGCCTCACCTGTCTTCTGTCCAGCTTTCAAGGCCGAGGGGGACAGGGGTAGCATCCTCCCTGCGGGACTGAGGAAACCGCCTCCTCTGCTCCCCACGCCGCCCCAGCCCAAACCAGACGTGGACGCGGGCGCCATGGACGTGCCCTCGGGTTCCCGGGCACCTCTGCTGCCATCGCCAGGTGAGTCCGGCCGTCTCCGGGTCTCGTCTCTGTCCTCTGTCTGAGTCTCTGTCCTCCTCCTGTCCTCAGGTTCGCACCCGAAGTCCAAACCTCCTCCGTTGCTGTCTTTACCTGGACCGTCATTAGGGGGCCTGCCCTTGCGAGGACCCCCGTCTTTCGGCGGCCCTCGGGGGCCTTTACTTCACCTGTCGCCATCGTACCACCCGGGTCCCAGAGGCCATCATGGAGTGAGAGGAGCCCCGCCCTCTCTGAAGAGTTCCCGTCCTCCGCTGCTGCCCGCGCCTCCAGGTGAGTCCAGCTCCGGCTTCCCGCAGCCTCTGAGCAACGCCGGAGCCTGACTTGCTGTTTCCTGTCAGGTCCTCTTCTGGCGCGCCTGGGCGTCCCCCGACACTAGCCTCCAGACGTGGGCCCAGCCCGCCCAGGTGGGACCGGGAGGAGGAGTGGTGACCTTTTAAGGAGCTTCTCCACCCATGTGGAGGCGGGGGAACGCTGCGCAGCTGCAGGGGAAGGGAGGCCGTTAGCGGCGGCTGGTTTTAACCCCAGCGACTCGCTGTGAAACTGGTGCTGAAGTTACGGAGCGATATTTCCTGACCCGTTTGATGGGCCGCCAGCTCTGACTTCTCTAGTTTTCCTCCGTTTCTTCTCGTCCAGTTTGGCCGCACTGAGGCTAAGCTGGGGAAACCGGAGCTGACCACCCACAACGCCTTTTCCTGCGGGGGTCTCCAGGATCCGTGTTTTTTTTTTTTTTTTTTTTTTTTGGGACGAGAGGGGCAGATTGTGAAGTCACTGTCGCGTCCTTGTCAGTCTGCTTAAATTATATTTGTTTCATCAGTGTGATTTTTGACAATAAACCTGGTTTGTAAAAACGCCCGCAGGCTTGTTCTTCACGTCCTTTATTCTGTCGTCTGTGCCAAAAACTGAGCTGCTGACACATGAAGGTTCCAGAAGGTTCTGGATCTGTGTGGAAATGAGCCTGTTCCACATCTGCTTGTTCTGAGCTCCTGCGGAGCTGAGCTGGTATGATCTGGACGCCAGGGGGCGCTGTTCACTCTTCACAAACCTGAAGCACCTGCTGCAGCTTCATCCTAAAGCAGATTCTGCCTTTTCTCAGGGTTCAAATGATAAAGAATTCCGGATTTTACAGGCGGAGCTTTTTTTCCTACAAAGCTGCTGTTTTTGGATCAAATTTGATGGAAGCAGCAGAAGTTTTCCCTGAAAACTCCAGGAAGACGGAGGCAAAACCTGAGGAGGAACAGACTCATCCGACTGCACCTTTGTGTGGATAAACAGCAGAGGAACGCCGCCGCCGCCCTCCAGCCGCGACGACTCCATCATCTCAGAGACTAATGGACGAGCGTCTCGCCTCATTACACCAGAAGCCCGGCTGGGCCACGGCGGTCCACGCTGGCTCAGAGGCTGACCAATGAGAGCTTCTCTCCTGTCAAATCAAAGGAATCAAAGAGCTGCACTCCTCTGTGTGTGTGTGTGTGTGTGTGTGTGTGTGAGTGTGTGTGAGAGAGAAGTTAAAGTTCAGTCAGCTACACCTTTGGCTTCCTGTGGGATTTTTGTGTGGAAATCACCAAAAACTCCACAAATGCTGCACTAAACTGAAAGAATAAGTAACACACACACCACACACCCACACACACACACACACACACACACCACAGACCCACACACCTCCCCACTGGATATCAATCAGAATCTGTCACTTCCACCATTCCTGCTGTCACTGTCAGAATTCACACGAATTTTATTAAACTGCAAACAGTTTCATTAGCTTCCCTTTCTGTGTGTGTGTGTGCGTGTGTGTGTGTGTGAAAGAAAGAGCGGGAGGCAAGAGTGGTAGAATTAATGAAGTGTTCACACCCTCACACTTCCTCCTCAACTATCATCATGTGAGGTTCTCTCTCTCACACACATACATGCGCACGCCCGCACGCACACCCGTGCACATCAGGGTGTTAATTGTTGCCATAACACCTTCCAATAACAAGGCTCTAATTATCAACATGTTTGGCTGACAGTGTGTGTCTCACACTCATCACACATCACAGCACACCGTGGTGTGTGTGTGTGTGTGTGTGTGTGTGTGTGATCATCATCATCATCATCATCATCACCACCAGACTTGCTGGTTGACGCTCCAGGTTTGGGCTGAACTTCCGGGTTAGTGCTTCACCTAGCGTCCGGTGTCCGCCCTGCACCTCCAGCGCTACTGAGGTCATGAGTTAGAGTTTTTGTTTGTTTGTTTGTTTGTTTTAGTTACAAATTCAGATTTCTTCTGAGGGTTGAGCTCTCTGGTCTGCAGAAAGGCCTTGTGCAGTGATAAAAACAGCCAGAATGAAGCTGTTTCTGCGGTTTCTGCGTCACGCCTGTGAGGAAGAGCCGCTGAGCCGTTCCACGCTGCGTTTCTTTGGCGCTGTAATTCCAAGAAGTGGCCGCCAGGGGGCGTTAACCGTCACAGCCCGGCAGGAAGACTTGCTAAAGTCGCTACGTTTGCTTATTTGAGCTTTGAGCTGAAAGATTAAAGTATTTCTGTGTTGGTATTAGCCACTATTCCAGAATCTGTGTTTTCAAGGATGGAACTGACACGCTGGGAGAGATTTTTCCCGTTTCCTGCTTTGTGACCCAGTCCTGAGCCCAGGTCGGTTCCTGAGCCATACTGGTACCGTCCAGACGGGGTCAAGTTTGTTCTCCACTTCCTTCATTTCAAAATAAAACAGGAAGTACAAATCAAGACTCGAGCAGACGTGACACGAAGCCGCCAACGCTCAGCTGGTTTCATCAAGAATTTAGAATTAAGAAAAATACAACAGCTTCAGAATTAGAGCAACAACGTGACTTTGATGGATCCAAAAGTCTAAAAGACGGCACGGTGAACGTCCTCAACAACATCGTTTCCCGCTAACCTGAGCTGAGAGACCTCGCATCCCCCGACAGCGTTATCTCTCCGTTGGTTGATCCTTCTGTAAAACTACCACCCGCAGCTCCCAGACTGGAGAAAACCAGGCGAGTGTGCGTTTGTGTGTGGGTGTTTTGGGCGCCTTGGCTGCACAAACACGACCCCACAGAGCAGAGTTTGCCTGTAGCTACAGCAGGCTACAACTGTTTCTGGCCAGGAACACCGCTGCTACACTCTGAATGACCACACAATGCCAAAAGCCCGACTAGCAACCTGCTGTGCACCAACAGGTTGCCCCCACGCTCTAAACTACGCTTTAGCAATCGTACAGTTGCAGGATGGTGTCTTCTGTTCGCTCAGCTTGGCGTTGCCTGCGCCGGTTGCGCTAATGGCCGAATCGGCTCCATGTGGCGATGAGCTCAAAGGTCCTTTGCTGTCAAGTTTTGGAAGATGCCCCGTTGGGTCTTTACATTTTAGCCTAACAGACAACAACTTGCGTCAGCTCTCTGTTACGACTCACTGTGCTAACAGCTGGCTTCTTGCTAACTCTGGTTTGTATGTATTTGGTAGAACTGCTCGTGCTAATGCTATGTTTTTGTTCTAGCCGTAGACTTGTGATAATCTGTCTCAGGTACACAGCTGGCGCAGGTAAAGTGTCCACAACGCTAAAGGCGCTGAAGCTAACAACATTAGCCTCGGTCAGGGCGGTGAGCATCGTCTCAGAGGAGGAGCACATCTGGCACCTTCTGCTCTCTGAGGTCCTGCGCGGCTGCTGCGGAGCTATGAAATCTTGAATCCAAATCCTGGTTTGGGGGCCGCAACGGTACATCTGCCCCCGCTTTATTCCTCGGATGTCCCGTAATTCCCACCGCATGTGTGTTGGCAGGCTGATTCGGCAGCTGATACTTGATGTTCTGCGCTTGTGTGGATAAAAAAGCTAAATCCGCGCGGAGATGACAGAGGGTGTAATCGCCAGCTATGTGATTGAACAATAGCGCTCTTAGAAGCCATTCACACGGGGGCCTGTCCTTGACCCTTAAGGAGCTTGTAATGTGGGCTTTTTTCCCACTCTTTGTGTTTACCGGCTGAAGCGAGGGAGGGGAGCGTTGGGGCTGGAGGGGGCACCCACCGCTTAGCGAGAGCTTTTGCCCCTCCACGCCAGTGGCAGTCTCACTGGGGGAGCCATGCTCGCTCACACCCACCCACAAACACACACACACCCACACACACGGGTGTCCTGGCGAGCACTCATTTGGTTGGGAGGGAGAGATGAAGGCCAGAGGGTGAGGCAGAGGGAGGCGGGAGGGGCGGGGTGGGCTCCGAAACAAGAGCCCCCCACCTGCACCCACCCAGCAGGGGGTCGATCTTAAAGGCTGCTCTGTCTCAGAGTGGTGGGACGGGTGGGGTGGAGGGCGGTGGTCCTGCTGGTCCACGCAGGGAGCGCCACGTTACCCAGTTATCCATGACAACCAGAGAGAGAGCGCCGGAGCGCACGGAGACGCTCCGCTGCGGTCGGAGCGCGCTCGGCTGGAGCGCAGCGCCGAGAACAAAGCAGCCAGTGATTTCCACTCTCTGCTCTTTGTCTGCTGGCGATGGTCCGCAGACGTGTCCGTCTTTTCCCCGGCGCGGATAAAAGGGCGGCGCAGGCGCAGGCACGGCTGTGGAAAATTCAATTATGCTCGTACAGTAAGTCAGAGGCTTGATTCTCCAAAGTCCCTCAAGACTCCGGAAAGTCCTCTGGCTGGAGGTGCGTGGTTGGCGCTGCCCCGCTGGCCCTTCCTGAGGTCACTTCCTGTTAAAGGGGAGGCTTTCCTGCCGGACAAGCGAGCGTCAACCACAGCTAAGCTACGAAAACCCCAAAGGAGTCTCAGAAAAGTAGAATTTGGTGAAAAAGTTCAGGGTCGGAGCAGAGTCCCAGCCGCTCCAGTGACCAGGCAGCCATGGTCTGGGGCCGGCGGTGGTCTCTGTCTTGTCAGGTCAAAGGTCAGCTTCTTTATGCCCCACCTGACCACCTGACCTTTGCAGATGGGGACATTCCTGCCTTAAAAACCTCTTTTTTTGCATCTTCAGTTGCTTTTCTTAGCATTTAACTGTGCACTTGTTTCCGTGTGCAGATATCCACTCCTGTCCACTTGAAGAAAAAGGGCAGCAGCCGTGTTTCACATACCAGACCACATTTTTAAGGAATAATTCATTTATCTTTTAAACAATCCAACATTTCTACTGCTTTTGTTTGTTTGTTTTTAACTATTACGTGAATAACCTGTTTTGGACATCCGAACCGGGGTTTGACGTGAATTTCCTTATGTATTGGGGAAACTTTTTTTTTTTTTTTTTTTAAAGATAGGGAACACCGGGTCACGTGCACCAGGTGAGCTCCCGCCCCGCGCGCTTCGGAAGCTCTCTCCACCTTCAGCCCCGCTGCAGTTGCAGCCTTCGGCCACAGCCAGGCGCTGTTGCCCCGCCGTCCCCCCGTCCTCTGCCCTCTCTCTCTCTCTCTCTCTCTCTCTCTCTCTCTCTCTCTCTCCGCCAGCCCAGCCTGCCTCTCTCCTGCCTCTCCGCCTCAGCCAACCCGGGCTGCGCCGAGCGGCTCCCTGCGGGATCAGAGCGCTCCCCCGCCGGGACCCTTCTCTCACATCCCCCTGCTGGGACGCGGCTACATTTCCAGCCAAGCTCTGCCTGCCTTGGCTTTATTATGTGTGTGTGCGCCGCAGCCCCGCCAGCAGAGGCAGGCAGAGGAGGAGGAGGGAGACTGGTAGCCAGAGTCAGGACAAAGAAAAAGCAGGGAGACAGAGGCTAGCCAGGGTTCGACTGTTCCAAACATTCGCTTCTGATTCCTCCTCAGAAACATTAAGTCAAAGACAGCCGGGACCGCAGCGGTGATCCCCTCGGGGTGGAGATGCGGTGGGAAAGCGCCGCGTCCGCGCCACTAGACCACCAGGTCCTCGCTTAGAATATCTGGACAGAAGGCGGGAGGCTGGTCGGTTCGGAGCCGCTGTGCTGGAGTAGAAAGAAAATCAGAAACAGATTGAAATAGTTTTCGATAGGCAGAAAATCCCAGAAAGGAGAGAGGACGCGGCAGCGGCAGCGGTGGCGGCAGCGGCAGCGGCGCTTGGTCGCAAACATTCTCGGTCACCTGGATCGTCACGTTCCGCTTCGCGTTCCAAGCGCGTGTGAACGCCGCCGCGCGGGGCAGCTCTGGTGTTTGCGCGGCGTGGCTGGCGGCTCGTGCCAGGGGCAGGAGCGCTGAAGAGGAGTCGCAGCGGCACGAGAGGAAGCGGAACGCGTGCACGAGGAAGAAAAAAAAAAAAAAAAAACAACCCGGAGAAACAAACAGAAGCGGCGCGGCTCGACGCGCGGCACGCCGAAGAGAGGACCGGAATACGGAGGGGAAGTTGTCGGCGCTTATTCTACAGGTTGAAAGAAAGCACAACAGCGGAGCCAAGAGTCGCCTCCAAGCCGCTCCAGTCGCCCTGCCTCCGGCTTGTCGCCGTGGACTAAGCGGCCGTTTGAGAGCCCAACTGCCGCATTGCAACAGGCGAAGAAGTAGCGGAGCGAAGTCGGCGTTCGCTTGCATGTTCAGCTGAAAACCAGAAAGTCAACCATTTTCCAAAAAACTGACGAGCAGAAATGTCCAGAAGGAAACAGGCCAAGCCGCGCTCGGTTAAAGGTAAGAAACTGCACACGACCCGAACCAGAAGCCACATCTGACACCGACCCAGGGTCGCAAAGCACCGCCTTCGCTCGCTGACCCGCGGCTCAACGCGTCAAACTCACAAATGCTAAAAATGAAAGCCGCGACCACGTGACTGTCAGAAAATTGATTTTGTAGCGCCTTAACGAGTCTGTCCTGACTGACAGCAGCCGAAAGCAGCTTCGCCGGGTCAGCGCGGAATCTGCATAATTCCCACTCTGACCTGGCCGCACACGTGCACTCTCCACGCTGCTCCACAGTCAAAAATGTTGGCCTGCAACCGTTGACCTTCTGCCGCTGCACCAAACGGCAAAGTTTGGGGAACTGTCCTGTCAACGCTCCGGGTTCCGCGCTTTCCTTCCCCGGCTCTGGAAACTTTGCCCCATCCACTCTGGAGGCCCCACACGGTGCCCCCGGTGGCCTTGGCTGTACTCACACGGGCAACCGGCCGGGTTGACCATGTGGTTGCCACCCCTCCCCCACGCTGGCCCGCATGTCGGCGGGCAGGGTTGCGGATGGAAGCTGGCTCACTGTGGACGTCCAGTCCTGAGGTTGGCCCCCGAGGTTGCCACGGCCCGCTGAGCAGTGTGTGTCTGCGCGTGTGTGTGTAGCCAGAGCTTTAGTCAGTGGAGCGAGGCCGGGACCCGTGTGTGTGTGTGTGTGTGTGTGTGTGTGTGTGTGTGTGTGTGTGTAGCTGGCGTTTCAGCAGTGTGTGTACTCATGCGTCGTGTGTGTTGCTATCTCCCGTCCACACCTTTGCTCAGCTGACAGCAGGGGGGGGGTCATGCGTCATGGAGGGGTGATCTCAGTGCACCTGCTCAGGCCGCCGAACCACCACGTCCGGACGCCACGCGTGGGTTTTTCCAGTGAGCGCTGGGACGTCCATCGCCCTCGTCCCTGTCAGAAACTGTCCGACGACATCGGCTGTCTGTCCAAAATCAGAAGGTTCTCTCATAAATATCCTCATTTTCCGCGCCCGGCTCGCGTGTGGCGCTAATTTTTTGCGCTCCCGTCCACTCTCAGGGAAGCGCCTTGGACCGCTCGTGTTGGCGCCCGTCTCCGTGTTGCGTCACTGTTGCCTTCGCAGCGATCAGGCCGGGTTAGCAGCGGCGAGACGCGCTAATTGCAGGCTGTTAATTGAACATGTACTAACGACGCGGCGATGGGCCGTGGAGCTAGCCGACGGGGCGAGGAGGAAATGAGAGAGCAGCGCCTCTCTTATCAAAATATTATTTGAGTGGATTAATCCGTTTTTAATGTGTCTTTAGCGAAGCGCGGCAGCAGAAGAACGCTCGCTCGCCTATCTCGCTCTCCCTCTCAGCTCTCGGCCCCCAGAGTCTCTCATGCATTATGTAGCCATGATTATTACTTAATTACACATTAATAAATCCGCTTCATTTGCAGGACATTAATGCGAGTCGAGCGCAGATGACGGCGAGGTGGAGGAGTTCAGGGAAGCGTGGCGGTGGCGCGGAGGGGCCGCGTTCGCTTTTCAACGTCCTTTTTTTTTGGGGGGGGGTTCGTTTCGACTTTTGCTTATTTGTTTCTTCGCTTCGGTTTGAGCTGTAACGGTTGCCGGCCTTTCGGGAAGACGGCGATTGGCTCTCATCGAGGGGGCGGGGCTTCAGCGCCAGTAAGAATCAGCCACGGTTCCGTTGTGGCATGGGAAGATCAGAAAGAAAAACTGGCGGTAGAGAACCCAACCGTCTCTTCTTCTTCAGTCTGTTGCCTCATTTCCTGTTTGAGCCGCGGACTGGCGGCGTTGGGAGGCGGGGCTTAGACCCGTGGAAGTTTAGGGACGACCCCAAACCCGGGTTGGTCCGTGATGTGAATGCGTTTTTATCGGCACGTTTAAAAACCCCGCTCCCTCCGCTGGCGGGACGGCGTCTCTGGAAACGCTCAGGCTCCTCCCACTTCCCCAGGCTCCTCCCACTTCCACATTTGACGGCCGAGCGCTTGTTTGATCTTCCTTTTCTTTAAGTTTTATTCTTTCTTCCTCGACCCCCCTGAATCATCTGCTGTACATTAAACATGAGTGGTGGGGGCAATTAGCGGCGCCGCGGCGCACACCTGGCTGATGCATAATGAATCGACTGCGCCGCCCTCCGCGCTCACGCCCGCCGTCCATGGACGGTTGGTGCCCTCGGGTCTGACCCGCTGGCAGGGTCAGAGGTCAAAGGTCTGCTCGGGTTTGTGAGGTCAGAAGGATGCTGATCACGTGCTGATGGTACGAGCCCCCGCCATGCGGCTCCGCCCTCCACAGACCTGCTGGCCTCTTCAGTTATTTTCCTCGCTCACTTCCTGTCAGCTGGCAGTCCAAAGGCGGTGGCGTCCTGCTGGGACGCCCACCAAAGGCCGAGACGCCTCCAGACGGGAGGAACGTCTGAGCTCAGGTAACACACAGCAGCAGTCAGCTGGACAGGAGGGGACGGTCCATCCATCCATCCATCCATCCATCCATCCATCGTTCTGTCGTTCACAAACAAGTCAGCTCTCCTCTCCTCCTCTCTCTTTCTCTCTCCTCTCCCCTCCCTCCTCCTCCTCTCTCTCCTCTCCTCTCCTCTCTCTCCCCTCCCCTCCCCCCTCCTCCTCTCTCTCCTTTCCTCTCTCCATCTCTTTCCTCTCCTCCTCTCTCCCTCTCTCCTCTCCTCCCCTCCTCTTTTGTTCTTTCTCCTCTCTCCTCTCCTCTCTCCTCTCCTCTCTCTCCTCTCCCTCCTCCTCTCTCTCCTCTCCCTCTCTCTCTCCACTCGTCTGTCAGACAGATGAACAGATGTCAGATCAGAGCGCCTCTTTAATCTCCAGCTGTGAGCTTCAGCTCTCGACACAAACTCTCTCCTTGTTCTCAGAGTGTAAAAACTCTCCTCTCTCTTCTCTTTCGTCAACATCACTCTCTCCGTATGATCTCCCGCGCTCTTTCCTGCTTCCTGATGACATCAGGCGGTCGTGTCCCCAGGAGGTCATTAGGCAGACACGGACTCATGACCTTCTGGACTTGCTGGTTGAGCTGAAATGCATTATGGGATACCAAGCTGCACATGCACAGGTGCAGCTACAGGTTGTTGAGCTTCCACCTCTTCATTGGCAGCAAGCGCGTCGAAAGCAGAGAGGAAGCAGGACAGGTGAGCAGGAGAGGAGAGAAGGAAGGAGGAGAGCAGGAAAACGGATGAAAAGAGGAGGAGATGATGCCCAATAGGTGAAAAAGAGGAAGACGAGAGCAGAAAGATGGAGCGATGAAGCTTGTCTGTCAGGCTTCGTGCGATTGTTCTTTGTCTTTGCAATCCATCTAAGCTGTGTGCTACACACACACACACACACACACAAACACACAAACACACACACGTGGCTGCGCCCACATCCCAGTGCGTCCTGAGCCTTTGGCCAGAAACACCAGTCACAGAGTGAGTGTGTGAGTGAGTGTGTGTGTGTGTGTGTGTGTGTGTGTGTGTGTGTGTGTGTGTGATTAAAGGATGTTTTGTTCAGAATGCAGGCAGGCAGAAAGAGCGGTTTTACTGCTGATAAAAGTATTTGGTTAATCAGCTTCTGTCCCCGTCCCCTGACAAGAAACACTGTGTGTGTGTGTGTGTGTGTGTGTGTGTGTGTGTGTTACAGACCATTGAAGTTCGGGGGGGGGGGGGGCTTCTGGGATCTGGGCTGGGATGGAGATTGGCATCAGCTCTCGACCAGGCGCATCACAAAGTCGTTCTTGGGGGACGCGGAGGGCAGCCAATGAGAGCGTCCCGTTAGGATTGGGGGGCGGGGGGATGAAGTGGGCGGAGCAGAGCGAAGACGAAGGATGGAGAGTCTTGGAAAGAGAGGAACGGAGATAGAAAGCCAGATGACAATTACCCTGCTGACTTCTGTCCGGCAGGACCTGTCAGTCATCGCCTCCCTCGCTACCGGAATCTGGTCTGTGATTGGCTGCTTTGAGGCAGATCCCGCCTTCCTGGGCCTGCTGCCTGTTAGCCATTGGCCACGGTGACCCGTTTGAGAGGAGATGTGGGAAAAGCGGAGCCACGGAGGGACTGTCTCGGGAATAAATGGCCTCGATACTGTTTGTGTGTAGTTTAGCAGGAAGAAGATGGAGAACGTGTGCATGTATGATGGAGAGAAGGATGGGGAAGAGAAGAATGATGGAGGGAGACACAGATGGAGGCAGGGAAAGCTTTGAGCTCCGGGCAAGGAAAGTATTTCCAAACATTTGAGCAACACCGCCCTCGCGTAAAAAGTGGAATTATCGGTGGGTTTTTTTCCTGTAGGGATAAAAAAAGGTGTCAGTCGGAATGGTTGGTAAACTCCAACCGCGGTGGATTCCTGGTGTGAAAGTAAATGTGTGTACATCACCATGGCAACAACAGATGGTAGCCACGGCTCCTTTGTAGCAATAGGCAAAGAAAAACCCAATGACTAATTATTCATTTCAGGGTGTGTGTCCATGCAACAGCCTGTCAGGGTGAGGCCTTCTCTTGACCTTGGCAACAGTGGAGTTTGTTGCTAGGTAACGTGCCGCGGAATGACCTGAGCATGTGTAAACTCAAGCTGTGTAACGTCCTCGGACGCATCGTAAGGACCCGATCCTTACTCTAACCCTAATTGTCCCATCCAACCCCATGACCCTGACCCCGACCCTGACCCTGACCCTTACCCTGACCCTGGCCTTGACCTTGACCTTGAAACCGAGTCTGATCGATCAAACAGGCCTTTGAAGTTGCGGGGACCAGCCAACATGTCCTAACTTCCCAAAAATGTCCTCACTTTGCTATTAGAAGGAGTGTTTTGGTGCTCAGTATGTAGCATGTACAAGACCCCCCCTTCAGCTAGCATGCTAACATGTCCTCTCAAGAAGGTGGGGCCAAACATCATCTGGAGCTTCATCATCCATCTCTAGTTGGACCAATTTAAAGGCTCTTCACAATATTTTCTCAGTCAATAGTCCATCAAGCGGGATCTTTAGCTAACCTCTGATCCTCATTGGGGGGTTAGCTTCCTGGCCGGCCCCGTCATCAAGATCTACAACCCAGTGTGGCCCTTCAGGATAAAGAACTGCCCATCGCTGCCTAAGGGGACCACCTGAACATCCCAACAGAACAGAGAACCAGCGGCGTTCTCCTCCTCAACAGGAGCGAGGATCTTCCCAAACCTCCCAGGTTCCCTCCCTGGAACCTTCTCGGTTCCCCTGGAACGTCCGCTTTCCTAGCAAGCCGGATAAAGCGATCGGGATAAAGCGGCAGCACTCCAGAAACGTTGAACATCAAACATTCAACTACGCAGACGGAGGTGTGACTAAAGCGAAGGGGAGGCACGCGGGCGGTTTGTTCTGCTTCCAGAGGAACAGTCCGCTCATTTACAGCATCTTGTTTTCATTTAGCCCTCGGCCTGCTTGTGATGGGGGGGTGTGGCCTGAGGAATGTGAGCGGCGGGGCGGGGGTCGCCGGAGAGGGCAGGATGAGACGAGATGAGAGACTAAAGCGAGCGAGCGTGACACGCAGAAGTGCGCTCTGGGGAGGCGGCGGACAGGAAGCTCGATTGTGTGGCTCTCGCAGCCGTTTCCTGTTTGCGTGCCAGCTTCACTTCCCTCCTTCCTGCTGTACCCAGGAAGTCGGCGTCACATTCCAGCGTGGATCCCAGGTCGCGGTCAAACCTGCCGCCATTGTTCCCGCCGTGTCTATTTTTAGCCGTTGGCAGCACGTAGGCAGCACGTTGGCGGCGTTGGCGCGGTTGCTTTGAACACCTTGTTGGTGCTGTCCACTGAGCAGCTTCATGACTGCGTTTGTGTCTGTGTCCCAGCAGTAGAAGAGGGGGAGTCCTCAGAGTGTGGGGGGTCCTGGGACCAGTCTGCCGTCCAAACAGGTGAGTGTGCGCACACACACACACACACACACACACACACACACACACACACACACACCACGTGAACAGGGCAGAACACACAAATGCGATGGGTATGAGCATAAGGATCTAGCGTCAGACAGAAGCCAGACCCAGCGTTGCGTCAATGTGTCTGTTAGCTTCTCTTAAGCGTGTTAGCGTCTGTTAGCATCTGTTAGCTTCTCTTAGCGTCTGTTAGCGTCTGTTAGCATCTGTTAGCTTCTCTTAGCGTCTGTTAGCGTCTGATAGCATCTGTTAGCTTCTCTTAACGTCTGTTAGTGTCTGATAGCATCTGTTAGCGTCTGTTAGCATCTGTTAGCTTCTCTTAGCGTCTGTTAGCGTCTGATAGCATCTGTTAGCGTCTGTTAGCATCTGTTAGCTTCTCTTAGCGTCTGTTAGCGTCTGATAGCATCTGTTAGCGTCTGTTATATCTGTTAGCTTCTCTTAGCGTCTGTTAGCGTCTGATAGCATCTGTTGGCGTCTGTTAGCATCTGTTAGCGTCTGGTAGCATCTGTTAGCTTCTCTTGCGTCTGTTAGCGTCTGATAGCATCTGTTAGCGTCTGTTGCGTCTGTTAGCATCTGTTAACCCTATCTTAGCGTCTGTTAGCCTCTGATAGCATCTGTTGCGTCTGTTAGCATCTGTTGAGTGTCTGATAGCATCTGTTAGCGTCTATTAGCATCTGTTAGTGTCTGATAGCATCTGTTAGCGTCCGTTAGCATCTGTTAGCGTCTGTTAGCATCTGTTAGCGTCTGTTAGCGTCTATTAGCGTGCGGAGCCCAAGTCGGGCTGTGGGGCGCCTTCTAGCTTGTTCTCTCTGGCCAATCAGAGGCAGAGGAACATTTTTCCCCGACAGACAGCTGAAGAGTGAGCCACTCGTCTCTGGTCTCTGTCCAGTCCTGCAGGGACTCCTGGGTAAGAACGCCCAGCCCCTGAGGGGTCAGCGGAGCCGGAAACCCCATTAATAACTAATCAAACTTGTGCTGGCTCCCTATAGAATTATTCCTGTGAGCAGGTGTGTAGATGTGTGTGTGTGTGTGTGTGTGTGTGTGTGTGTGTGTTGGGGTGCTGACTGAGGTCCTGGGTGGCTCACAAGAACTGCTGTGTGTGTCAGTTCCTGCAGGAAGCTCAACTCCCCTGATGTGTTTTTTCTCTCTTTGAGTCTCCCCAGCCACACACACACGCCCAGCAGCACCACACCTACACACACACACACACACCCTTGTACTTCTGTAATTGTGAGGACTTTCATGGGTGTAGTTATTCCCCAGCTCATAACCAAGCCATCCTCACTTCCCAAAATTTCCACACTTTAATGCAGTAGTAGAATACTTAGTAGTGAATGAACACACACACACACACACACACAACCACACACTGCTGCTTCACACGATATTCCATATTCCCTTACTCAGCCACTTTCTGGGTTTGGATTTTCCCATCTCCCCTCCCTCTCCTCTCCTCTCCTCTCCTCTCCTCTCCTCTCCTCTCCTCGTCTCTCCTCCTCTCCTCTCGTTTCCTTTATTCCCTGGGAGATGGTGCTGACAAGGACAGAGGGAAGGAGGGAGGATGGAGGGATACGTTCCCATCCAGATTCTCACTCACCCTTTTCTGGAAAATGTGTCTAGAGTTAGGAAGGACCCGTGGGAGGGCAGGGAGGGAGGTGGACTCAGAGGGAATAACGTGGACCTATTCTTCCATCCTCTCCTCCTCTTCCTCCTCCTCTTCCCTCCACCCCAGAGAGGAGCCCTCATCTTCACTTTCACTCCTCTCTTTCCTGCCATGTGCACTAACGTGAGCGTGTCTGAGGGTCACTGAAAGAGGGGGTAGAGCTCCAGACACAGGTGAGGGCAGCTTGGGGGCGGGGCCAAGCTTTGAGGCAGCAGCCGCTCGTTGCTGACTGGTTTTCACATGTTGCCTCGCCAACGCCCAGCCTTCCTGAGACTTGGAGGAGGCTAGAGAACGTTTCCATGATGGAGCGGGACACCGGTCCTTCTCTCTCCGTCTCCATCCTCCCTTCCTCCCTCTCTTCTCCTCTTCCTCTATCCTCTTTCACCACTAACCCCTGGAGGTCCATAATGTAGTTTTAATTTCCCCAAGGCTACCACAGGAAAACACTTCCTGTGTGTGTGTCAGTGTGTGTATTTCAGTATTCCATCATTTAATCCTGTGTGTGTGTGTGTGTGTGTGTGTGTGTGTGTGTGTGTGTGTGTGTGTGAGTGTGTGTGTATCAGAGAGAGAAATGAGCACTGATCAGCTGTCAGCTGTGTGGTTGATTTGAACATACATGCGCTAATGCTGTGCTGCAGTGTGTGTGTGTGTGTGTGTGTGTGTGTGTGTGTGTGTGTGAGATTTCTGTGTCTTCCATTACGCCGGAGGCTCTTTCGTCATCTCTTTTTTCCAGATGTGGGTGTTGGGTGCTGCTCTTCCCTGGTGCAAATGTGTCCCATATGTGTGTGAGTTCAGATCACACACACACACACACACACACACATATCTGCGTGTGTGTATGCCAGGCCAGCAGACAGTTGATGGTTGCGGCCGAATCTGCATCAGAATCATAGAATTTTGAGTTTTAAGCAAATATTTCATTCTTTTGTCTTGAAAGGACACCATACGTCACCATGGTAACCCCGTTTCCTGTCCATACAGGAACAGCTTGTTTCTGGCCTGCGGCAAACACCCTGGTAGTAAAGGTGTGCTGGACCCTGAGATGCAGCCAACCAGTAGCGACAGGAAGTCTGGGGCACTGCTGAAGGTGCTGGCGCTCGTTAGCATGTTGCTGACTGATTAGCTCAGCGACCCCTTTTAGCTTCTGCGAGCGCACCGAGTGGGTATGAGTGGGTATGCGGTCGGGCCGTGAACCATCGTTCTGCCCCGTGGACTCGGCGAATTCACCTTTGTCTAATTACCCAGAGCATAACCGCACAATGTCGGCGGATGCTACTTGCTACATGCTAGCGGTGCTGTCAGAAAGGTGTGATGCCCCGTAAAACCGAATCAGAGTGGAATTCTGGGATGTAACCGGTTGTGTTTGTATGGTGACTGTCAGTATGTTTCCACGACACCTACAACAAACGATGCGTTGGCCCGACTGCCACTGGGCTCCAAAAGCACAGCTGAAATCGAAGACTTAAAAGCGGGACTAAGGCAGTCAGACGATGGGCTTGAAAGACCGTCTACTCCTGCTGGGATCCAGACTTGGACTGGAACCGAACCAGTCTTTCTGAGTAAAGCCAGAAGGCGTGTGATCGTGGTGAAAACGTCAGAGACACGCTCAGTGCCCTCTGGGTTGCTAACTTGCTAGCTCACCACTGACAGTTGTGGTGTGTGACGTTGTCGCACAACCAGAACAGGCTGAGAGTAGATGCTTTGAAGTAACGGCTCGGGAATGATGTCACTAGCTGCCTGCGTTAGCCGGCGTTAGCACCCTTTCCTTTATCTTTTCTGTGTCTCTCAAGCAGGGTTCCCCTGCAGACACGCTCGATCAGACCTGCTTTTCCCGAACACAGCTGATTTCTATTCGTAGCAGCAAGCTAATTCGCTGTAATTGCATTCCCTGTGCATCCCAGGTGTGCTTCTGTCCCTCATTACACGGCTAGAATAAAAATCAGCGGGACTCTGAGAAGTACGGGAAGAAAAAAACAAAAAACAAAAAAGCATTTTCTGAGCCCATCACGCAGAACATCGGCGTACACGTTAATGTTTAATTTAGTGGGAAAATGTGTGCGAACTCTGAAGTGCTGGATGTGATTCTGCCGTCTCCCAGGATGATGTAAGAATATAACGGGGTGTCTGGGATCAGCACTGGCGGTTCTGCGCGCGTGCGAAGACAAGCATGTGCAGTTATTCCTGGCGTAGGGACAGGCTGTGACTCAGAGATAATGGTTCTCTGAAGAGTGTGTGTGTGTGTGCGCGGGAGCGGATGGTGCACAAGTGCTATTTGCCCGCTGTCGTACTATTCAATCAATACCCCAGCACGAACGCGCACGCCCCTCCGCTCCACGCACACTCCCGGGAATTGGCTGCTTTCATTAAGGCCTGCTGCTTCTTTCTGCTCTGCTTGGAAAACGCAACGCCAACTACAGGCGTTTCGTTTGTAAATGGTTACGCCGCTCGTTTAACACAGTCAGAAGCATCCTTTGGTGTCCAGAACAGCAGCAGGTGAATTAGCTGACGGACGCGAGCTGCTCTGACCTGTCGTTAGCGTTCTCCCGAGACGCTAACGTTGTTGTTGCTTCTTTTGGTTTAATCACACTAGGCTAACAGTTCATCCGGTAGCAACAGTCGGTTAGCTGTAACGCAACAACCTCCGCTTTCTGTTGCCACGATGTTTTTTAAGCAACATCTAGCTTCAAAACATGTTGACGCTAAAATCGCTAAAACCTTCATTTTTATGCTTCCTGTCTGAGCTTTGCGAACAGAATCACTGTTAGCATGAGTGCATTGATGGGTGTTTTCGTCCTGATGCCTTTTTTTTCTTCTGTCTTGCTTATTTGTTGGGTTAAAGTCCCCCACAGAAACGGTTGTAGCAACAACTGATAAAAAAACCAACAAATGCTAACCAGCAGGAAACTTGTTCTATCACCTAGCCTCCAAGATGGAGGCTTCTTGTGGCTCCTCCCTCCGTTGCTATGACAGCAGGTTGTGCTGGCATCGTGCAGTTGGCATTGCCCTCACCTCCAGCATCAGGCACCCTGGGGAGTGTGTGTGTGTGTGTTCTTGTACTTGCTACATACTGAGTACCAAAATACTCAGTCTACTAGCAAAGTGGGGACATTTTTGGGAGGTGAGGCCACTTTAGCTTGTCCTCACAATTTTACAGGACTTTTTGAGTCAGGGTCAGGGGTCAGGGTCAGGGGGTTAGTCGGGCTGGTTAGGGTAAGGGGCTGGGTAAAACTTTGTGTTTATAAAGGAAGGGTGTAAGGGTGGGTGGGTGGGTGGGTGTGTGTTCCAAGGGCCCACTCTGTCCCCAGGCCAGACGGTGCTCTCACCGCTGGACAGATGGCCAACAACCCTTCGCTCGTCCTCCTCCTGAAACCCCCTGAACACCCAGGCTCCTCTCCCTCCTTCCCCACCGCCCTGCATCCCTCTCCCCCATCACGCTTCCTGTCGCCATAACCACCTGGTCGGGCTGTGCGTGACGTGTGCGGGGACACGATGTCACCGCTGTCTAACAGACTTGTCACGTGTCAGACATCGCCGCGGTGATGGGCGGCTGTTTGACACCAGCTGTTAGCTACCAGGTATCAAGGCCAAAGGGTTTCCTGTTGGCACATCTGCGTCCCCGTCCCCGTCCCCGTCCCCCCAGGACACAGTCTGAAAGGATGTGTGCTGTGCTGTTTTTGTCCAGATGTTCCAGCTGACGCCAAGGACAGTCAGACGGGTGGTGGTGAGGACGGAGACCAGGACGAGCGGGACGAGGACCTGGACGACGAGCCCATCTTCACCTGTGACAACTGCCAGCAAGACTTTGACTGTCTGGCCGAGCTGACGGAGCACAGAACCCACCACTGCCCGGCTGGTAAGACGCTTCCCTACCGCCTGCTGTCGCTCATTTACAGGACGCTTTTAACAATGGCGGCTCAGACAGTCCCACTTCCTGTTCCGACCAGTGGTGAGACCAGTCTAGAGTGTGTGTGTGTGTCTGTGTGTGTTAAGTTTCGGGATGTTTCCAGTGCTGAAGGTGTGTGTGTGTAATGTAGACAGTGGGATGGTCCCCTGTGGTCACATGGTCTTTAGCCCCACCCACAGAGGCGACTGTGAAGGTGTTTCTGAGGGTGAGGAGAGGCCCCAACCGTCTCGTGCGGCCGTGGTGCTGAGCGAGGGAGGGGAGGGAGGGAGGGAGCAGAAGAAAGAAATGAAATGATAAAACACGCTTTTCCCTGGAGAAAGAGAGGCTGCGATTGCGGAATAATCCCACAGCTCGGCGGGAGTTGCAGAAGTTTGTGTACATTCATCTGTCACCGTGCATATTCAGTGTTTCTGTGCGTGCAGGACGGCATGGGCGTGCACGTGCGTGTATGCTGTCAGCGCTGGGACCGCCGCTGTCTGGTTAATGCTGCAGAGAGGCTAAATTAAAACACACGGACTAAGGAATCCTTTTAAGTCCTCGCTTTGATGCCCCTGGGATTCGATGGGAGGGCACGGGATGCACGTACACGCACGCAAACATGCACCACACGCATCCACCAGGGGACAGACACGCCACTCCGGATCTGCACAAGAGAAAGTGCTGCACTCTGGCTCCGCCTCCTTTCTGGACAGCTAATGAGGAAGCAGTCTGGAGTCTGATTTTCACAAGCTCCTCCCACTTTTGCCTTTGTTGTAATCTTTTCATTCATAGTCGGGGTTTTTCCCACTGTCCACCTGAGTCTCGATGGAAGGACTGTGATTCCAGTTGGAGAATGAGACAGAGAAGTCTGGGTTGGTCCGCTTAGCGGGATCCAGGACGAGCTGTTAGCGCTAACTACACAGTTAGCTAGTCACAACTTTGAGGTTGGGCTCAGGCGATCGCTACACTACAGAGTAGAGCACATTTTCAGTAGAGAACCAGTGGTAGTGGTAGAGGTTACACAGCATATTAGGGGCTTTGAGATCAAAGCCCTTTCTCCTTTGATCCCTGGAATCAAGGATCAAAGCACTGCAGATCCCTTGACCATCAGGTTACCTTTGATTCTACTTTAGCGTGATGCCAGGCGTGTCCAGACTCGCTCCGGCGGTGTCGTTGGACCTTATCCCGTTGGGCTTTCGAACCTGTTCCTTCCAGGAAAATTACCAAATTCCTGCACTTGGCTCCTCCCACCACCGGGGGTCACGTGTCCTCTTCCTCTTTCTCGCTCTCTTGCCAGGGGTAAAAGTTCTAAACTGGGTTTTACACCAAAGGAGTGGTGACTCACCTACAGGGTCACAAACCGCCGTATTCAGCCTTTTGAATTGAGCGTGCGACAAAGTTAACGTGCAAAAATGTGCCGATGCTGCAGCATGAAAATGAAATACGGTAAAATCAGACATCGGTGATCGCCGTCTGCTGGGTCCCCGGTGCCGATTTGAGCTCTGAGCTCTCTACGCCAGCAGCATTGCTATCACTAATGCTAACGATATAGTTGTAGCCAATAGGTCCCGCGTTAGCCGCTAGCTGTGGCTGTAAGGTGGAATGGGTCCCAGGTGCAAGAGTGAAGCACCGGATAATCCAGCGCCACTCTAGCAGAAGGCCTATAAAGAGGACCATTAATTTGAGGGGAAATTGGACAAACACACACACACACACACACACACACACACACACACAGACTAATTCAGATTAGTGGCACATAAGTGTGTGTCTGACCACTCAAACACGCACGTCCACCTAACGTGAGACTGGTTTATAGTCAGAATATAGTCAGAATATGATGCTAATTGTCTTCCCATAAACGTTAGCTAACTGCCGTAGCTGTTGGTTTTCTGACTTGTGTAAACGAAATGCTGAATTTGTGAGGTGTAGCCTCGTGGCGTCTACACGTTTGTCGCCTGTCGGCTTCTCGCGTGTGTGTCTGGCTGAGTGCGAGTCGGGAAAGTGCCGATGGGTCTCAGTAGGAGTCAGAATGTGGAGCAGAGGCTCCCCGAGGAGAGGAGGAGCGGGAAAAATCCTCCTGCAGATCAAATCGAGAACATTCTGACACATGAACTGCACACACTCGTCAAATCAGGGGCACACACACACACACACACACACACGTCCCATCAGGCAAACGCTAAAGCACTCCGCTGTTGGGTCACTGACGTTTGAACGCAATGTCGTCACTACCGCTGCTAACAGGACGGTGCTAAAGGCGAAAGAAGGGGCGAGACGGAGGATTTAAGTCCTAACGTGTGAGTAAAAATAAAGACAATAAACTCAAATTAGGAGATCAACAAATTAGGAAAAGGGAAAAAATGGTTAGGGTGCTACCCCCTTTGCTAACTGACACGCGTCAGTTAATACAGTCTGTACAGGTGTGACACAATGGCTACGGAGGTGTCACCACAAACCTCTATATAGCACATTAAATCTGCTGATAATAGTGAAGGGGATAGGACCTGGAGTCTTTAGCTTTATGACGAAAGGACCGAGTACTGAGCCTTGAGGAACACCACATGTCCAGACATGATGACTGACTGGATCTGTAGTTGGTGAAGGAGTGTTTATCTCCAGTTTTGCACAACGTTATGACCTGTTGGTCTGGAAATACAAATCGAAAATGTAGTTTCAATGTTTGGATATGCTTTTTATTACCGTTTCAATTAATTTAGCATCGATATCACTATGATTGGTGGACAGTTTGTGTTTGTATTTCTTAACAATGTAATTTGTTTCTCCCCAAACAGTTTGATAATTAGTAATAGGGTTAATATTAATAAGCGTTTTGGTTAAGTTGGTCACTGTTACTGGAGCTGGGATGTTTTATTGATCTTATTCCCATCTCGTAAATATTCCATCTTACAAATCCTCATCTTGTGGCTTGGTTTATTCTTTTATTTCTTCAACTTTTGCTCTGCTTCTGTGGTTCTATATTTAATGAGTCTCCCTGTTTTTCCGTAAACCTTCTGTAATCCGCTGCGTATCCTCACACTTTTCTGTAAAAAAAGTGGTTAAATGGACAGTTTTTGGCGCGAAACTTTTGAAATATTCTCAAGAATTCCTCCCCTTCCTCATCAACATCCACGGCATAAATCTGAACGGTGGTCACGTGTGTCACTGATCGCTAGTCTGCTTCCTGAGTGATTTCTAGCGTAACAAAAACATGATCCACCACGGCTGACAGGTTTTCCACCACCTAACAAACAGTGCTACACCATCATCTGCACCACCACCGTGTGTGTTGTGCCTGTTAATACAAAACATTTTGCATTCCTCAATGATAAAGTTTGCGCCTTTGTTCACGATTGATCCAGAAAAAGACTTAAAAACTCTTTAATATTCTGGAAACAGGCAAGCAAGCTTCTGCTGGTGAAGAGAACAAGTGAGTTCTGTTGTCAGTATGTGTGAAAATCGAATTCCTAGTTCGAGCGCCTAAAATGACTAGCCCGGACTGGCACCCAGATAGCTGGATCGAGAGTCTGTGATCTGTGATGCGCAACATTTCGCTTGTATTTAGCTTCTGAAACAGGCATTCTGTAACGCCGTAGTCCTACAACGTGGCCTCAATTCCCCACTCTTTGTCCGCCGTCTGCGCTCCCGACTCGGGTTAGCTTAAGCTAACGGTGCATCCGAGACGACTGTCTGATTCTCTCTTCCTGATCGGAAACCTTTTGGGGCCAGTTAATCTTTCTCTATGGGTTTTCCTTTGACGGAGGCCCCGGAGGTGGTTCCGCTCCACCCGTGGTCCGACGACTGCTAGCTGCCTCGTGGACGGACACTCCGCTTGCATAAATTATTCACACCAATCAAGCTAGAAGTGTAGTTTGATGAAGGTGCGCAGGGAAACGCACTGACTGCTACCAGCACCACTGAAGTGAGTCGTGACGAGTGTCAGGAAGAACTTGTTCTCTGGGTCAACGTTAATTCCATGTCATGCAGCCGGCGGACTGCGGATGAGCTGCTTCAACCTGTGCTGTGTGACATGTGATGAGCGTTTTGGTGCTGGTGTGTGGGTAAGCGATGTCCTCCGTCCTCCGTCCTCTCTCCGCTCTCAGCTCAGGCATCAGCTCCTTCCTTTTCCTCCCGACGGTCTGGGAAGTCCTCGTTTAGAAAAAATTTTGATTCCTTGAGGGATTTTGTGTGTTCCATGCTGGCCTCTGCCGGGTTTCCCTGTCCACTACACCTTCTCCACCTCTACCTCTAGAACTACCTACTACAACTCCCTTCTCTCTCTCTCTCTCTTTATTCTCTCTGTCCTGTCTCCCTCTTCTTCTCCTCCTTTACCCAGCCGACTTTCAGCAGGATGGTTCCTCCTTGTCAGCCTGGTCCTGCTCAAGGTTTCTTCCTGTTAAAAGGGAGTTTTTCCTGCCACTGTGCTTACCTGGGGGTTCTGGCTCTGGGTTTCTACCTCCGTAAAGCACCTAGAGACAATTTTATTGTAAAAGGCGCTGTGTGAAATAAACTGGATGGAACTGAATTGAATAGAACCTTCTCTAGCTCTCCTCTGTTTGGGACCAGCTCTCTGGGCGACTCCTCGATCCCATCAAGGACCAGGTTGTTCCACCTGCACTGGCCCCTCCCACTAGTCCAGCTTATCTGTGACGGGCAGGAAGCTGTCATCTTGCTTCACCTCCATTTCCTCCTCTATTTTTCTTCTCTAATCAACCGTTTGAAGCAATGCAGAAACAGGTTCTGAGGGAGCTTCCAGTCAAGGGGAGGGGCTGGACCATGGCTGACTTAACCTAGCCTAGCTACTTTACAGTGTGTGTGTGTGTGTGTGTTTCGACACATTTGTGAGGTCTCAGTTAATTGAACTCGGAGCTGCCCTCTTCCCTCTCTCGGCGGGGGAGAAGAGTGATTACCGGGGAGCCTGACTAGCTAGGAGGGAGGGAACGAAAGGGTGGTAGGGGGGTAACAGAGGCAGGTAAGGAAGAGGAGGAAGCAGGGGACGACACCACCCTGCCGAGCCCTCGCCGTCTGTCACAACCTGCTGTTCTTGCTAATGGGAGGACAACAAAATGAAAGTGCTCATCAGTTCTACATTTCATCTAGATTTAGCTAGGGCTAACGGCTAACAGCTAATACTCAACAACCAGACACAGAGTGGGTGACTCTTCAGGTTTTATCTCCCCGGAAAGAAAAGTTGTTAGTGTGTCCCAGTTTAAGCTGACCAGTTTGGTCTTTGAGCAACCTGGAAATGTGTCGTTATCCCAGCAGCTTTAACCTAAAAACTCTGCCTGAACGTTGACGAACCAAAGACTACTGGCTCACTGGGTCAGCGGGCCTCCGTGTGTGTGTGTGTGTGTGTGTGTGTGTGTGCACGGAGGGAGCTGGACATGCTGAACACACACCTCGCCACGTCTGTCGTCACGACAACAGCTGAGTCTCTGATTAAAACTACAGATCACTTTCTGGAGGAGGAGGGTGTGTGTGTGTGTGTGTGTGTGTGTGTGTGTGTGTGTGTGTGTGTGTGTGTGTGTGTGTGGCTCATTCTACTAACCGCGGGGCGTTTGGGCAGGTCCTCACAACACATTTGGTTGTAGGTTGGGTTAGAATCGAGGTTTAGGTTGGGGGTCAGGGTCAGGGTCAGGGTCAGGGGGTCAGCTGGCTTTTTATTGGCTTGGCTCTGATCTTGCTGATGTCATCCATCATTATTTTGATAGCGGAGGAGCAGCGCCCGATAACTGAAAAAGCTGAGAAGGTCAAACTTCGGCGACAACAGAATCTCCGAGGCACCGGTCCCCCACCCCAGTGACCTGCCTGCAACAACTCTGCAACATCTAAGAAACAGCCTTTATTAGCTGCGTTTGTCTCTCCACAGCAGGGGAGGAGGGGGCAGTGCTGGAATCTGGACAGCCTGCAGGGCGCCGTCCTACCAGCAGGGGGCGCTGTAGAAGTTTCAGGCAGAGACCAGGACTGTCTCATTCAAACCCACAGTTCTAAGCAGGTCAATCCATGTTTAGAACCAGCGTGGGAACAGTGTGTGTGTGTGTGTGTGTGTGTGTGTGTGTGTGTAGACCGGCAGCTGATGTTAGCTGGAGAAGTAAATAAATATTGCACACTCGCTTGTTCCTCTCCTCTTTCTCTTCCTCTGCTCCCCACCTCCCCTGTCCTTGCCCCCCCCCCCCCCCGTACCCCGGGGTGGCCTGAAGATTCCTGTGCTAAGCCCTTGGCGTACATACAAGAGCGGCGCTCGCACAGACACAGCTGGCTGCCGCGGAGGTTTTCCAGGGAGAGCGCCGGAGCCTCGGCACCGGAGGAGGGAGGGGTGAGGGAGGGGGGTTGTTGTGAAGTCATTTTTCATCACGGGGCTCATTTTTCACTGCAGACTTCTCCCACTCTCTCCATCGCTCTGCTTCTCTTTCTGTCCTCTCCACCTCCTGCTCGCCTCCCTTGATCCCGCTTTGTCTCTCTTTATCTTCCCTTTTTCCTCTTTTTTTCTCCCCCCTCCCCTCTCTCGCCTTCCCTCTTGTCTAAACTCTTTCCTCCCCGTCTTTGTCTCTCTCTCTCTCTCTCTCTCTCTGTCAGCCTACTTTCTGCTTTATGAAATATGGATGGGAGCAGTTTTGGGTACACTGAGAGGTTTGCAGCCGGGGGAGGGGGAGCGAGGGAGCGAGGGAGGGATGGGACTGGGGAACCGACGAGGGGAAGGAGGCAGGAAGAGAGAGATGGAGAGGCGAAGAGGGAGGGAGGGAGCCGGTGTCTCTGCCGACATGCCTTGTGCATGCACCTAAACACCTCACTGAGCAATCTGTCAACATGTCAGCAACACATGTTTGGTAAAAAAGCGAGGGAGCGGCAGGAGGAGAGGAGAGAGGGGAAAAAAGGAACTCCTCTCCTCCTCCGGTGGGAGTAATGGCTCCCACCAGGGCTCTGGAAATGCTTTGAATTCAGCACATTTCTATTGCAGGGTCCTCCCCCGGGGGCGTCTTTTTACAATGCCTGCATCTGAGAAATTTGAGCCCGAGGACCCCCGGGGGCCGTCCTTTCATAATGCCTGAAAATGTAGGGTTATATTGTGAGCTCCTCCCCACGGGGCTTTTATTAATACCTGTATTCACTGCCCCTGGAAATTACACAGGCGGCGCTGCAGGAAGGCAGAGAGACACTCTCTCTCTCTCTCCCTCTCTCTCTGTCTTCCTCTCCTCTCATCTTTCTTTTCCCCACTCCCTCTCCTCCCCACCTCCCAACACTCACCCCTTTCCCTTACTTAATGCAAGAGTGGAAAAGAAGAACGTGTGTGTGTGTGTGTGTGTGTTTGTGCTGTCTTATCCCGGCTCTCTTTTTTTTCTTATTAAAACCGGACCGTCTCTGTCGCTGTGCACGTGCTGCCATGTGGCAGTGTAAATCTGTGTGTGTGTGTGTGTGTGTGTGTGTGGTGTCTCCTTCATTAGGATTCTTCAGCCAAAGGCTTCTGCTGCTTCTTCCTGCGCGTCAGTGTTTGTGTTTATTGATCAAATATTTACACAGTGACATTAAATAAATATACATTTACATAAGCGTGAACGGAGGAAGCCCCGCCTGCAGCTCCACCCCCCTCCTCACGTGCGCCACCTTCGGTGCACCTTGGACCCGGAACGCAGCCGTGAACTTTGACCTCTGCAGTTTGGACGCGCACAAGCGCTGCGGAACGCTGTCAAACTCATCCGAGAGGAGAGTCAGCGGTGGGTGTGTGTGTGTGGGTGTGTGTGTGTAATGGTTGGGATAGAGTTGTCGCGGGACCATGTGGGGCCTCTTCACGAGGGTGGGGGGCTGTCAGGCTAATGAGGAACAGGCCGTCCTCTTAGATTCCTGCACCCCCAGGACCCTGAACCCCCACGGTTCCTGCTCACACCTGGGACTCTCTTGTCCGTGGACCCATTTCCTTTGTTCCAGGAAGTGTTTGGGGTGGTTGCAGCCGCAGGAGTGCGGGTTAGAAAGGTGGGGGTGTCCTGTTGGAGACACGGCAGCAAGAGCGAGAGAAATCCTGGAGTATGAACGCTCAGATCTCGTAACCGTGAAGGCAGACATTCCGAGTCCCCCCCCCCCCCCCCAGTCCGAGTGTTTGGCTAGCGTGACTGTGACCGCGCCGCGCTGGATCGCGGCATATTTCCCCAGTCGGAAGAGGTGAGCACGGTACAGTTGGTCACACGGTCAACGAACCGCGCCCACGCCTCCTCGTTGCTTAGATGTAAACGACGGTTTTAAGGATGGCGTTCCGTCGCGAGCGTGTGGCGCTCCATCGGGGTGACGCAGGTGTGGGAGGAACCCGCGCCGGGGACAGGAACGGTACGGAAGGACTGGCCCCGGTGTGAGGGCAGACTTCCTGTCCCGGCGCTAGCCGTGCATGTAGCCCCGCCCCCCCCAGAGTGGTGACCTGAGAAGCTCAGAGTGTGTTTTTATTGTTGCAGTTGTGAATACCAGGAGGCACCAGGATGGCTCCCTCCTCTTCCTCCCTCCCTCCCTCCTCTTCCTCCCTCCCTCCTCTCTTCCTGCTGAGTTCTCAAACTCTTAACTGACCACATCCCTTCTTTCTCCCTCCACCTCCCCTCCCCCGTCCCTCCGCTCTCACCCCATCTCCTGTCTTCCCTGTGGAGCTGGCCCCAAAGCTCTGATCCCCTCCTCTAACACACACACACACACACACACACACCCACCCTGTGGCTACTGGCCCCACAGCGTCCCCCCGTTTGTCTCCCTCCTTCTGTTTTTCCACTTTCTCTCTCCTTCTCCGTCTCCCCCACATGTCATGTGTAATTTGTTTTCACCTCAGAGTTTCGTGCACGTTCTCTCTAAACACCGGTTCTGTTCCTGCGTCCACGGATACAGCCGGACACGGGTCCCGTCCCCGTGGAGGGCTTGGATCTAGGACCACGCGCTGGCACCCACTGGCCCCTGCTGGATCCACGGGACCAGGGAAATCCTGGTCCGGGACCATTGTCGAGATCCGGGTTGTTTGTCTTTATGCCCTCGTTGTCGCTGTAAAAGCAACACACACACACACACACACACACACAGGCTGAAACCCAGACTGGATCTAAAGGCTGGCGTACCTCAGGGACGGCCCTGATAATAGTTGGAACCCAGGACTCAGGTGTGAGCGGCCTTTGTCCAGTCAAATGTCAGAGGAAAGCACAAGGGCACACAGAGGGAGGAGAGGCGGATGGACAGAGCTGACGGACGAAGAGAGGGGCAAGCGGACCCGTTTATGCCCACTTGTGTACAGAAAACCACTGTGCGAGCGACGCTCTTGTCTTCCTTCCAGTGTTTTTTTCCTCCCGGCTCCTCCGGTTGTGTGTGTGTGTGTGTGTGTGTGTGTGTGTGTGTGTGTGTGTGTGTGGGGCGGGGGGTGCTGGGAGCTGAGATCTCCCCGCCTCTAGAACTCCCTGGGGGGCCACAGGACTAACTGTGCCAGCCTCTCTCTCACACTCCCATTTACCCGAACACACACACACACACACACATACACACACACACACGTTGACGTCAGCTGCTCTGGGCCTTCTCCCCTGGGTGCCACTAGAACCCTTTGTCCCTCCATCTCTCTCCATCTTCCCTTCCTCCACCCCTCACTTCTTTGTCCTTAGAAAATAGGTGTCCTGCTTCCTGCCTGATTGGAATTCACTGCGGTGCATGAACTCATGGAGGAGGGCCTTTTCTGGTGGCAGGCTCCCAGTCAGACGCCCCGCTTCGCTGTCTGCGTCAACAAACTTTATTTGTTTAGCGCAGCGACACAAAGGAGTCGCTCGGTTCAGCTAGCGCCAAACACCATAAGCGTCAAACGAAAGCGCGCAAGCGTTTTGTCGCGCCTCGTTTCGCTTTTTCGAAGGCGCTGTTGTCGCAACTGCGGTGTCAATTAGAGGCAGCGACAGCCAGCTGCAACAGCTGCGTGCAGCCGTCGCTTTTATCCGAAGCGCCGCTACAGGCGCAGAGGAGCTTTGATCTCCTCAAAGTGCTTTGGTCCTTTTTTAATGAATTCAGTTCAATTCAAAAAGGGACACAAGACACTGACACCTAGAGTCACAGGAGTCGCAGCCTCGCGTTAGCTCCTAGCAACTATAATTAGACAGCAGCTTTTTGGTTTTGTTAGTTAAGAAAAATAATTAATTTGCACTGACACTTTCTATCCAGCAGAGGGCGCAGTGAGGGTTTAAACACAAGAAGTTTGGGCAGCAAAAACGAAGCAGCGTGTTAGATGATGAAGATCAGTTGAAAGTGTCTAAAGCAGTCAGACAACTGTGTGTGTGTGTGTGTGTGTGTGTGTGTGTGTGTGTGTGTGTGTGTGTGTAGCGATGCACGCTTCGACTCCCAGACCGAATCTGAGAATTGGGGTTAGGGAACAAGAGAATTCCGTCCTGGGTATTCCCTCCTTTCCTCTCCGAGTGCGCCTGCCTTGAAATATTAACCGATCTGCTCTTCATTTTTCAAATATGCTGGAAAACACACTGTTAAATAAGTCAGGAGGCGCAGCAGGATCAGCTCAGATAAACAACAAACAAGAGGATGGAGGGAGAAGAGAGACGGAGGCGGAGGGGGGCTCCTCATCCACCCATCATTCAGTCTTCTCCTCTTCTTTCTCTGCCGGCCCGTCTGTGTTTGGTTGTGTCAGTCAAACACAGACGTGTGTGTGTGTGTGTGTCTACGGCTGACTGACCTAACCCCACCCGGCTGGTTGCTAGCTGGAGGGACCAACCTGCCTGAGTAATGAACTCCCCCAGGAAGCAGCAGTGCTATGTGGCCCTGTTCCACTTTGTTGAGGAGACCAAACTGGGGCTGATGGGTGTGTGTGTGTGCGTGTGTGTGTGTGCTGAGTGGATCTGTCCCCCCCCCCTCCCCACCCCCCCGTCAGCTGCCAAGCCTCGCAGCCTGTGAGCGAGCAGATAAAATTGTTCGCGAGCAGAGAAGCGGCGGATTTTTCTGCGGTGAATTTGGGTATTTGGCGTGCACGTCGGGGAGCTGGTCCTCGGAGAGCAGCGTGCGTGGTGGGGGGGGGGGTGGGTGCAATGACAGCTGCAGAGGGGGATGGCGAGGGCGGACTGCGTGCTGACTGATAAGGTGGGGGTGTTCCGCTGGAGAACTCACAAACACGCTCAGAGTGATTTACCGACTGCTGAGGACGGATGGTCGCGTTTACGTCATGTGACCAGACAGGCAGGTCACATGACTCGACCCCAAACCCAGGACAGACTTTCAAGTCCTCCTCCTGACCTACCAGGTCCTCAGAGGTCCAGCTCATCATCACATCTGGAGGAGCCGACAGCACCAGATCCTTCCAGTAGACCGCTCCAGTCCCAGTGCTGGTCTGCTGCTGGTTCCCAGTCTGTCAGGCTGCTCTCACACTGGGGCCAGTTGGTCCGAACCCGGAGCAAGCAGCAACGATGCAGACTTAAGCCTCGACTGTGCGTCTCCGACAGGTCGTTGAAAATGACTTCCTGTCCCGCACGCGAGTCCTTGTGCTAGCTTGTGGCGGCGTGCTCCGTCCGTCCGTCCAAGTTAGAAGCCATGCGTATTTGTGCACACCGACTTGAATGAAATCTCATCAGGACGGACGGAGACGAGGCTTCACGGGTCAAAGATGAACAAGCACGGGACAGGTGACGCAACAGGGGGCGGAGCCTGTATCTATCAGGCCCCTTGCTATGGAACCAGCTCCCTCTCCTCTCCTCTCCCCTCCTCTCCTCCACCAAACCTTAATTATTCATACATTACTCAAACATTCCAAGTTAACGCTTGAAACATCAGTATGTAATAAAACTCTTGAGGCTTCGCTTTTAATTGAATTCTTTGGTCTAAATTAATTTCGGGGCATGCGTGTACTTTTACTGTGTTCCTCCACAGAGGGGCGGAGCCTAAGAAGGCAACAGTGTTTAGGGACGACTTGCTACAGGTGGAAGAGTTAGTCATGTTTGTTCCTGTGTGTGTGTGTTTGTGTGTGTGTGTGAGGGTGTGTGTGTGTATGTGTGAGTGTGTGTGCTCCTTTCGTGTGTGCGCACATGAAGGGAGTATGAGCAGACACTTTTCCTTTAAAACAGTCCCTTCATTCCACAGCTATGAGTGGTCTCGCGCGCACACACACACACACACACACACACACACACACACACACACACACACACACACACCACTGAGTGCTCTCTGTCTTTTCTGGCCTGTTTAATCGTCCTCTCTCGCTCTTTGATTTGCTCCTTTCATCTTTTCTTTTGTGTTTTCTTTTCTCGGAGGTCTCCGTCTGTCAGTGACCTTGACCTTTCTGTGACCTTGACCTTCAGGCAGCTTCCGTCACACACGTGCAGTGGAAGCTCTGGCAGGTTCCCTCCGGCTCCAGCGATCACAACCGTGGGCGTGGTTCCTGAGGAGCTATAGGCTGCGTGACTATCGTCTGGAACATCTGAGGTCAAATTAGCCGTTAGCCTTAGCGGCGTGCTCGCGTCGGCGCCGTTAGCATTTCCTGCCACTTGCACGTGTTTGTGTACATTCACGAATCTTGTTTTCTGCACGGATGTGGTGCGCGTCGATCCCAGAGCGCCGTCTCTCTCTCTCTCTCTCCCTCGCCGTCTGTGCCTGTAATCCCTGAGCGTGTCACTAATGGCAGGTCCAGGTGTTCCGCTCTGCTCTGCCCCCACCCCCCACCCCCAGGGAGCGCTCTTCAGCGTGTGTGCGCACGTATTCCTCTCATGAGGGGGCTTAGGATCTCTGAGAAGGGGGCTGTCTAGGATGCTGCCTCTCCAGAAGGGAAGGGAGCGACGGGGAGTGGCGGGGAGGAGGTACCCACCTCGCAGCTTACTCCTCGGCCTCCCCAGAGCACCAGACCCCCCAGGACCTCCGTCTCTGGCCCCGCCTCCTGGAAGCCGCTGGATCATATTTTTTCAGCAGCTTTGTGTTAGCGCCGTTTGCAAACGCTTGACGTTTGATGCTCGACGGCGCGAACAGCATCATTAACCTCGTTGATGTTTTTCTGAACTGGACTTGCAGTCCTGCAGGTGTTCCAAAACCACACACACACACACACACACACACACTTTCTCTTACAGTGTGTGTATAAGAGACGGAGAGAGAGTGTCAGGTGAGTGTGTTTCTAGGTTAGCGAGCGGTTTGTCAGTCCACCAAACCTCATTCCTATAAATAACATGGCCGGCAGCATGCACACAATGATAGAACACTGGTCTGTGTGTGTGTGTGTGTGTGTGTGTGTGTGCGCGCGCGCTTGTATGCGATGTGCCGTATGTGTGCATTGGCTCCTTCTTGTTGTTTACCTTCCATGCGCTCACTGCCGAGCGAACAGACGGCGAGAACGGAGATGGACGCGCTTCCAGAAGCGTCCACCCGATGGCGCTGCATTGCAGATATGAAAATTTTGCAATTTTCAATGAAAGAGGTTTGAGGTTTTACCAAACAACTTTATTCACAAAACACAACAAACACAATAAACACATAAGTCAGTCACTTAAAACATTGGAAAATTGCAAATTGTCATCGGCAACAGAGCACAAAATATCCTGACAACACCAGGTATCAATAAAAGCTTGCAGGTCATGTGACAGTCTATAAAAACCGAACTCGAGCCTCAGCCTACACCTGACATTGCAGCGCCACACTGAGGCTGCGTCCTGACCTGCACGGCCCTCAACCCTGTTTCTCCGCGACACATAGATGGCCAGCTTAGCCGCGGCAGAAACAAAGTTGAGGAGCTGCCACTTCTGCTGACCTGGTCTCCTGTACCCAGCACCATAAATGAACACCTTCTCATCAAAGGGGACATCAAATGAGGCAAACACATCTGCTAGAAGAGCGAGGAAACCCGTGAGCCTCCCACACTCGCTGAACAAATGAAAAACCGTTTCAGGGCGACCACAGAACGGGCAGGCGTCCGACACAGCGGGGTTAAAAACACACACCACAGAGTTACAAGCAACGGCACCATGTAGAATCCTCCATTGGAGGTCAGCAGTCCTCAAAGAAAACAGTCCAGTTTCTTCTTCTTTGCTGCTGCGTCGCTGTGGCCAATCAGGTGTTGGTGCACCACAGCGTGTGCTGGGAAAGGACAAGCTTGCGTGCACGTGCTCGTGCACCTCGTCTTCCCTGTCCCGGTCCACGTCCTCACACTGGATATCTGTGTTTGTTGGGGACAAACGTGATTTGCCAGCTCGCTGTCCACCCCCATCGTAGCCCCCCACTCATAACCTTCTGCGACCCCCCCCCCCCCCACACACACACACACACACACACTGCCCATATGGAGCAGTTGGCACCCAGAGCAGGAGGACCCATTCCCAGGGCAGAAAGTGAGGGTCCCCATTGCCTGCTGTGTGTGTGTGTGTATGTGTGTGTGCGTGCGTGCTTGTTGTCCATCCATGGTGACCCAGACGGACAACTGTATCGTCCTTCCTGCCTGTCCCACGCAGCAGCAGAGGATTGCGGGTCCTCTGAGCTCACGTGGTGCCCAGAGCGATCCAAGGGTGGAAGTTGTTTTTCTGCCCCCTATAGGTAGTGTGTGTGTGTGTGTGTGTGTGTGTGTGTGTGTGTGTTTGGAGGGTAGCCCGAGGGCTTGGGAGAGGGCCTGGGGAGCCGTGGAAGGAGGGATGCAGGAGATGATAGAAGAGGAAGTCAGCTAGGAAAGGTGCAGTTCTGGGCTGAAGTGGGGGAAGGGAAGGAAGGGAGGAAGGAAGAAAGAGCGGAAGGAAGGAAGAGAGGATAGCAGCAGGGCAGCGGCTAGGTAGCTAGTGGCTGGTATACGGTTAAACCTGGGGCAACAGGCCAGGAAGTAGCTACTAGTGCTAATGTTAGCGTCCTTCTGCCGAGTCGTGATGACGTCCATGTTCCTCCAAGTTCCTCTGGGAACGCGCCATGAGCCTCAGTCACCGCTTGACCCCGCTGTGACCTTCAATCAGCAAGTTTTGGGGTTCTGGTTCTGCACTCGCGGTTTTCCGCTCAGCCAGGCATCGGTGCGGCGGTGTGCCCGTGCGTTAAGGGTGAACGTAAACGCGGTTCTCGGGCAGCAGCAGCAGCAGCGCCTGGAACCTTTTAGGACCGACTGGACCGTACTTCAGCACCGCTCATGTCACTTCCTGTCCAGTTTGGCTCCTTCCTGGAAGGGGTCAGACTCCGGCTGGAGCCCTCCCTACCCGGATTCTGGCTCCGCGGCGAACCGGTGTCTTCACGCTCCTTCATCCTTGAACAAAACCACGCACGCTGAACAGACGACCAGGCCAATTTCACAACGGCGACGAAAGTTTTGCTCCTTGATGCCGCTGCTTTGATGCGTCTCCCTCTGTGCGCCAGTCGTTGCGGAGTTACCGAGTTCGGGTGGAAGCGGGAGGAAGTGGGGGTGGGCGAGACAAGAAGAGAGTGGGATCAGCGTGTGAGTCTCTTCATTAGAGTCTTCCAGCGAGCGCGTCCTCCGCACGCCGTCTGGGCTGTTGGAGCGACGTGCAGGGAGCGCCTCGGTTCCGCCGTCATTCCGGGTCTGCTCAGGCGGTCCGCTCGGCGGTCCACTCGGCTCCTGTTTGTTGTCGACGGACCCGGACTTGTCTGTCCATCTGGAATGCTCCTCCCCCTCCCCGCGGCCTCCCTCGGTCCCGTCCAGGCTGAAACGCGGGGGGGTGAAGGCCAGCGCCTGCGGGGGGACGGACTCTCAGATAGATTGACCGACGGGAGGAGACGCGTCAGCGCTATAATGAGTAACGACATGAAAGCTGACGGAGGGAGGGATGGAGGTGGCGGAGGAGTGATGCTGCGGACAGAGAGGAGGATGAAGGATGGAGCGAACGGACGGGAAAGGAGAGGCGAAGTGCTGGCGATGCCCCGTGGTCGGCCGCTCGCGTGTTTTCCAAACACGGGGGGGAGGGAGCGGTACGGGTCGGTGCCCCCCCACCAAACAAACCTCCCTCCTCTTGGTCTCTCTCTCCAGTCCTCGTCCCTCAGACCCTCCATCCTCCTCGTCTCCTCCTGAGGATCCTTCTCTAATTGAACTTTTCATTGAAATTTTCTCCGCCCCCCCTCCCCCAGCACTTTCTCCCAGCTCACCATCCAGCCTTGTCTTGCCGGGCCCCCTCGTGGCCCGCTGACAAAGACGGCGTTAAAAAGCCGTGTGATCCTCCATTTTAGCGCCAGCCACGCTAGTCAGAGGATTAGGGCTCTTTAATGACACTAATCTCTCCTCCCCTTCTTTCTCAACGCCCCCACTCCCACAGAAGTGATTTCTCCCACTCGCTCATCCCGATTGTCCCTCTTTTTTCACTCCCCCCACCCCCTTAACTCCGGATGCGGATTCGGACCCTGAAGGAGTCCCGTTTCCCTCCCTTTCCGCTAATTTTTACGTTGAAGTCAGATTTGTGCTTTAGCAAGCGTGCTAAAATGGTCCTGAGAAAGCACCATTCTCCCTTCCTTCCCATCCTCTCTTTGATCTGCTGCTGGCCTAGTTGGTCTACCAGATTAAAGTGGAGGGGGCGGAGCCTTCTCACTCCTCATTGGCTGGTTTTTCCAGGTTAAACAGCCGTGCTCTTCTGCTCCTCCCAGGGTCCAAAGACCAGCAGAACAACGCAGAACAGCACCCAGACCCCCTCGGATGAGGATGAGGATGTTTTTATTGGAAGAAGCGAAGGATGGGTGGAAGAGGATGGAAAGTATCGACGCTCACATACGGCAGAAAAAGAGATCAAACCTTGTCATCGCTCTGCTCTGCTCTCCACATCTTCCTAATCGCTTTTCCGACGTTTCAATCTGCCAAGACCCTAATGAAAATATGATGAGGCGGATCTATGGTCCTGGGGGAGGGATGGAGGGGTGGGAGGGAGGTGACGGATGGAACAAGGGATAGCTGCAGAGGGAGGCTGGAGGGAGAGAAAATACACTCTGTCCTTATTTCTGCGCTCCGCCGGGTATTCCGAGTTCTTGGAGCTTTTTATTTAGATGTTGCTGCCAGAGTCTTTCTGTGTCTTTGTGTCTCCCTCACTCTCTTTTCCCTTTCTCTCTCTCTCTCTTTCTCTCCTCTCTCTGCCTCTCCTCCCTCCTGTCTTCCAAGAAATTAATCTTACTCTTTTTATGTTAAACTGGTGAATCATATTGTCTTAATTATACTCAGTCCCAGTATAGCCAGTCCCTCCGTCCCAGTATAGCCAGTCCACATCTCCCCTCTGTCCCAGTCTGACCAGTATTGGTGTGTTTCTCCTCAGACGGCGATGACGACCCGGCAGGACTGTCCTGGGTTCCGTCCTCGCCCTCCAGTAAGGACGTGGCTTCACCGTCGCAGATGCCCGACGGCTGCTGCGACCTGGGCGTGGCCACCGGCGGCGAGGAGGAGGGCGGGACCGGTCTGCCGTACCCGTGCCAGTTCTGTGACAAGTCCTTCAGGTATACCCCGCCACTAGGTGACCTTCTCATGCACAATTTACCAAAAAGTCTTTGCACATTAGCGGTTAGCATCCGGGTTAGCGTCATCCTGCTGGCGTTCGGTGGGCGGTGCCCTGAGTTAGCAAGCGTGTTAACTGTAAACTACCGTATTTTACGGACTATAAGTCACACTTTTTTTCATAGTTTGGCTGGTCCTGCGACCTATACTCAGGTGCGACTTATATATAATAAAATGTGTTTATTCACACTGACCGACATGACCAAGGAGTAAATATTAGCTACAGCCGCGAGAGGGCGCTCTAGGCTTGTGACAACTACCGGTATGTGCTACTCCTGTACCACTGAAAATTAATTTAAACATTAACTTAAAGACAACTGAGAAAGACTGAACACAAATGCCCCCAAAAGAAACTCCTCTTCACCGAGGATGAAGAATTCAGTGGATTCAGTGATGTGGAATGAGATGCAGATTTAGCTAAACTTGCTAACCAGTAGCTAGCTTGTTGGAGTCGCAGGCTTGTTATGCTAATTCTGCCTTTCCAGCCTCCCACGTATGTTCTTTATGCTACTGTGTAGCTAAATAACTGTTAATGTGTTACGTTATCACACCTGACACCTGTTCAGCCTGTTGTTCTATATTCTATTATTATTATTAACTTGGCTTTCCAGATGAAATGTCTCTTCTTGGTTTTGGATTTTTTAAAATACATTTCACCCCCAAAAATGCGACTTATAGTCCAAAAAAGACGGTAGCTGCAGTTCCCGTCCAGATCGGTTTGATCTGAGTCACAGCAGCGCGTCTGGGTCTGGCTCTGGATGGGTCACAGCTGCGTTAGCATAGCGCGCTAATGAGAGAAGGGAGGTCGGTCTGATAAAGGAGGCAGGTGACGGCGCCATGCTAACATTAGCCGTGTTTTCTCTCTGGAGCCGTCTGAGTTACCTGAAGCGCCACGAGCAGATCCACAGCGACAAGCTGCCTTTCAAATGCACCTTCTGCAGCCGCCTCTTCAAGCACAAGCGCAGCAGGGACCGCCACGTCAAACTGCACACCGGAGATAAGAAGTACAGCTGTCAGGAGTGCGAAGCCGCCTTCTCCCGCTCCGACCACCTGAAGATCCACCTGAAGACGCACAGGTAACCACACCTGGTCCTCCCGGCTCGTCTTCACCTGCTGACCTTCCTCCTGCTTCTGCTGCAGCTCCAGCAAGCCCTTCAAGTGCAGCGTGTGCAAACGCGGCTTCTCCTCCACCTCCTCGCTGCAGAGCCACATGCAGGTACAGCGTCTTCCGTGCCCGCGCCCGCACCCTACGCCGCACGCGTCCCAAATAGCTGCTTCTGTTTCTGACCGCTGCAGGCGCACCGCAAGAACCGGGAGCACCTGGCGCTGCGGAGCGAGCGGGACGGGGGCAGGAAGGGAGCGGGAGGGGAGGGCGACCTGGAGCAGGACCTGTACATGTGCGATTACTGCGAGGAGACGTTCAGCCAGACAGACGAGCTGGAGAAGCACGTCCTGACCCGACACCCGCAGCTCTCCGACCGAGCCGACCTGCAGTGCATCCACTGTCCCGAGATCTTCCTGGACGAAGCTTCTCTCCTCGCGCACATCGAAACACAGCACGCCAACCGCAAGCACAGGTAGAGGAGCGCTTTTATCCACGGCTTTCACCACAGCAGCGCCTCAGACGGACTCTGTGTGCGCCCGCAGGTGTCCCGTCTGCTCCGAGCAGTTCCCCTCGGTGGAGGACGTGTACTGCCACCTAGACAGCCATCGCCAGCCCGACTCCTCCAACCACAGCGCCACCAGCCCGGACCCGGCGCTGGGCAGCGTGGCCTCCATGAGCTCGGCCACGCCCGACTCCAGCGCCAGCCTGGAGAGGGGTTCCACGCCAGACTCCACCCTGAAGCCTGGACACGGTGGAGAGCGGAGCCGCAGAAGAGGCGCGGACTCGGCAGAGGAGCTGGGGATGAGCGTGGCTCAGCCAGGTGGAGGTAAGTAGCCGGGAGATTCAAGTAGAGCAGGGCTGGGCAGTTCTTTAGCCTGAAGGGCCACAGTGGGTTGTAGATCTTGGTGAAGGGGACGGCCAGGTGGTGCAGGAAGCTAACCCCCCAATGAGGATCAGAGGTTAACTTAAAATCCTGCTTGATGGACTATTGACTGAGAAAATATTGTGAAGAGCCTGTAAACTGGTCCAACTGGAGATGGATGCTGAAGCTCCACATGATGTTTGGCCCCACCTTCTTGAGAGGACATGTTAGCATGCTAGCTGAAGAGGGGGTCTGAACCTTTTTCTAACCAATCAAGCTGACAACCCTCTTCATTGGCTTCTGGAGGAATGATTGTGAAGGCTCTTAGTTTGCCCACCTCTGAGGTAGAGTGTCGGGTTTCATCGTCGGTGTTTGGCGTTGCATCACCTGATGTGGCTGTTTGCGTCTCTGCAGACGGAGGCGGGGTCTGGGGCAAGGTCACGTACTCCTGTCCGTACTGCTCCAAGAGGGACTTCCAGAGCCTGGCCGTGCTGGAGATCCACCTGAAGACCATCCACGCCGACAAGCCCCAGCACAGCCACACCTGCCACCTGTGCTTGGACACGCTGCCCACGCTCTACAACCTCAACGAGCACGTGCGCAAGGCTCACCGCGGCAGCAGTGCGGGGGCCCTCGGCGTGGCGGCGGCCTTCCCCCTGCTGCAGTTCGCCAACGTCACGGCGTTCCACTGCAACTACTGCCCGGACATGTTCGGAGACATCAACTCCCTGCAGGAGCACATCAGAGTGTCGCACTGCCTGCCCGGCGGGATCATGGCCGCCTCCACCACCCTGGGTGCGTTCTCCTCGAACCCGCCCTGACAGGCAGGAAGTGGTGTCGCTGTTTGAGGTCAGCTGCTGACGGTTCGATGTCTCCGCCGCAGAAGGAAACCACGCCTTCTTCTGCAACCAGTGCTCCATGGGCTTCCTGACAGAGGCCTCCCTGACGGAGCACATCCAGCAGACGCACTGCGCCTCGGCCCTGGGGGGCGGAGCCTCGTCGGGGGGCTCGGCGGCCAAACTGGAGTCGCCCGTGCTGCAGGCCGCCTCGCAGTCCTTCATGGAGGTGAGTCGGGGTTTGTTCAGCACCGAGCTTTAATCTGAAGAGCGGAGGGATTCGTCGGTGAGTAGAACGCTGCGGAAGGTGCGCAGAGGGCGAGTACCCGGAGGGTACGGCAGGTTTTGCGTGTCTCTGTGTGTCTCCAGTGTCCATCTTCTAGCGTCTGAGGTGCTGTTCATGTCCAGGTTTACTCTTGCCCTTACTGCACCAACTCTCCTATCTTCGGCTCACTCCTCAAGCTCACCAAGCACATCAAAGAGAACCACAAGAACATCCCGCTCGCCAACAACAAGCGGCAGGCCAAGGTGGCCGATCTAAGCCCCGCCTCTTCCGACGTGGAGATCTCCTCCCCGAAACGCCACAGGCTGGGGGGGGACTCCACCCCGTCAGCGGGGAGCAACGGCGACTACCCGTGCAACCAGTGCGACTTGCGCTTTGCCAGTTTCGAGGCTTTCCAGACCCACCTCAAGTCCCACCTGCAGGTGCTGCTGCGGCGCCAGTCCTGTCCGCAGTGCAGCAAGGAGGACTTTGACTCCCAGGACGCTCTGCTCCAACACCTGACCATGCACTTCACCACCACCTCCACCCAGTACGTGTGCGAGAGCTGCGACAAGCAGTTCTCGTGCGTGGACGACCTCCAGAAGCACCTGCTGGACATGCACACCTTTGTGCTGTACCACTGCACGCTGTGCCAGGAGGTCTTTGACTCCAAAGTCTCCATCCAGGTGAAGCCGTGCGACACACACGCACACACACACACACACACCCGACGTCAACATTAACCCCGTCGGCTCTTTGTTCTCCAGGTGCATCTGGCCGTAAAGCACAGCAACGAGAAGAAGCTGTTCCGCTGCACGGCGTGCGCCTGGGACTTCAGGAAGGAGGCGGACCTCCAGCTGCACGTCAAACTCAACCACCTGGCCCAGCGGCCGGGCCTCCCGGGCGGCCTGGGAGCGGGTCAGTCCTGCCCTCCTGGCCAGTGTTGCCACGGTTACATGGAAAAAAATAATCAGAGTACTGATTGCTGATTACTCCTCTAAAAAGTACTTTAGTTACTTTACTGATTACTTGATTTCAAAAGTAACTAAGTTACAGTAAAAGACGTAAAAGACAACAACCAACTACTAAATTGTGTAATGATGGCAGGAAACACTGCGGTCACGCCATCTGTGCTTTGAAAGAGCACGTTTGACAATATTTTTTTTAAATACTAACTTTATTTGTTTCCATTACTTTTTCTATACAGCCACTGCAGAAATGAATATGATTTGTAATCGGAGACTGGTTTTAACAAATTTGAATCTATTTTTTTGTCTTTAAATGGTAATAAAACAAATATAGCTGTATGTATTTAAATAATAAAATCAACAAAATCGAGTTTCAGAGTTGCACTTGAATGCACCATCAAAAGGCTCACTGGCTTTACCGTACGAAGCGATGTAGACAGGCACTCAGAATTAAAGCGTAGATAGTGTAAATGTGTCTTTTCGAAGATGGCGTGAGCGCAGTCACCAACCGAGGGCGAATCAGCCGTATTCAAGGGCAGCGTTTCCTCCACAACATACCGTCCGACCAGCCTCTTCAGTTCTTCCTGACTAAAGGGTTTTGGATCTGCACCGCCACCGAAGTGGTGGTGGCTGGTGGTTTGGCTGGTGGGGACCTCCTGCTGCTTTCTGCTTTGCCTTCTCCACTAGTTTTACTGTGCCGCTGCCCCTCCAGATGTTCTTTAAAATTTGACCTGGAGTTTTTGGAGGAAGATAAGAAGAGGAAGAACTTTTGTTACCACCAGCTCAGAGTGTACGGAGGACTCTGATGTTGTCTTTAGCAGAAATAAACTCAAAATAGTGAATGTATTCCAGCTAGAAAATGCCTTTCTTTCTCCTGTCCCCATTTCTTCCATTGTTTATGATGGAAAAGGACTTTTAAATAGTAACAAACGCTGACTCGGAAAGGTAACTAATCTGACTACTGATGTGGAAAAGGTAATGTGTTAGATTACTCGTTACTGGGAAAAAGTCAGATTAGAGTAGAGCCTTACTTAGTAAGGCGTTACGGGCATCGCTGCTGAAGGGGTTTGAGACCACTCGTTCAACGCGCTAACGCTAATGCTATCTGTGTGTCGCAGGACTGAAGAGCAGGAAGTGCATCTTTTGCGGCGAGACGTTTGCAACGGAAGTGGAGCTGCAGTGCCACATCACCACGCACAGCAAGAAGTTCACCTGCCGCTTCTGTGGTAAAGCCTTTCACGCCGTCTCCCTGCTGGAGAGACACCTGAGGGACAAACACTGCGTCTTCGATGGCGGCAGCAATGGCGGCGGCAGTCAGAACGGGACGCCCAACGGGCTGGCGCAGTCGTCCAAACGGGCCGGGGCGGCGGGCGGAGGCGCGGGAGGAGCCGAGAGGTCGACGGTCGCAGCCACCGAACAGGCCGACCTTCAGGGCATGCTGCTGAAAGGAGGGGCTGGTGGCGGCGGTGGCGTGCAGGGAGCGGACACCGCCAACAGCCACGAGGCCAGCGGCGGCGAGGAGGAGCTGGACACCGCCGAGCCCATGTATGCCTGCGACATCTGCGGCGCGGCCTACACCATGGAGTCGCTGCTGCAGAACCACCGCCTGCGTGACCACAACATCCGGCCGGGAGAAGACGACGCTGGTAAGACCCCCCCCCCACGCCGAACTCCGCCAGATTCATCGCAATTGTTGTTACAGTCAGACAGCGATGCGGAATGTTTTTCACATCAGGTTCTCGCAAAAAGAAAGCCGACTTCATCAAAGGGAACCACAAATGCAACGTGTGCTCCAGGACCTTCTTCTCTGAGAACGGCCTCCGCGAGCACGCTCAGACCCACCGCGGACCCGCCAAGCACTACATGTGTCCCATCTGCGGCGAGCGCTTCCCCTCGCTGCTGACCCTCACCGAACACAAGGTAAGGCCCTTCCAGCTGCGTCGCAGTATGTAGGAGACGCTGTCAGGTGACCTCGGCCTTTCAGGGAAGGTCTTGGTTGCGCGACCGCTCCTGGTCCACCCTGTTGACCCTAGTGCAGAGGTGGGCAAACTACGGTCCGGGGGCCACATGTGGCTCGATGAACTATTTAATCCGGCCCGCAGAGCCTTCCTAGGGCTGTCACGATGAGGAATTTCTGGAGACAATTAATTGTCAGAAAAATAATCGCATTTGACCAATATCTCTACTATATTCTTTTATATTCATAGCATAGTGAGCTTTAATAATGCACATTCTGTAATGAATTAATGTAATGAATCAGAGCAACTTAATGACTTGCTGAACATCCAGAACTAGTTGGCGTGTTGCTGTGGATGGTGGGTCTGCAGACGCTGGTTCACATTTGTTGCTTTAGCGCTTTTGACTGGAGCTTTTTTACGGTAAATTTACAGATGTCTTCCTCCAGGTTACTGGACTCTCCTTTTTCTTTGGATAAAAACCAGAATGCACCCACAGCTGAGCCGTGGTACGAGGCTTTGGAACCAGAACCTCCCCTTCCTCCATGTTGTTATTATCCTAGCCATAGCATATTATCCTAGCCACAGCATATTATCCTAGCCATAGCATATTATCCTAGCCACAGCATATTATCCTAGCCACAGCATATTATCTTAGCTATAGCATATTATCCTAATCATACCATATTATCCTAGCTATAGCACATTATCCTAGCCACAGAATATTATCTTAGCCATAGCATATTATCCTAGCTATAGAATATTATCTTAGTCATACCATATTATCCTAGCTATAGCATATTATCCTAGCCACAGCATATTATCCTAGCCACAGCATATTATCCTAGCCATAGCATGTTATCCTAGCCATAGCATATTATCCTAGCCACAGCATATTATCCTAGCAATAGCATATTATCCTAGCCACAGCATATTATCCTAGCCATAGCATGTTATCCTAGCTATAGCATATTATCCTAGCCACAGAATATTATCCTAGCCATAGCTCGCTTCCCATCCGATCAAGACGAGAGGTAAACAACATGTGGCTGCCACGGTGACGCTGCGTGCTGCTGCTGGCCCAATACGATGACGTCAGACTCAGATTCAGTTATTTTATGCAACTTTTATTTTATCCAACTGTGGATAAAATTAATAATTGACTGTAATCGTGAATATGAAAAATAATCACGATTGAGGAATATTGTAATAATCGCAACTGCCGTATGCTTCACCATCATTTCTCCAGAAGCCAAATGAAGAGGGTTGTCAGCGAGATTGGTTAGAGACAGGTTCAGACCCCCCCCTTCAGCTAGCATGCTAACATGTCCTCTCAAGAAGGCGGGGCCAAACGTCATTTAGAACTTCATCATCAAGATCTAAAACCCAGTGTGGCCCTTCAGGGTAAACAGTTGCCCAGCCCTGCCCTGCTGGGTCTGTTGGTTCCGTGGTGGTCTGACGTGGATCTCGGTTCTGCTCAGGTGACCCACAGCAAGAGCCTGGACACGGGCACCTGTCGCATCTGTAAGATGCCGCTGCAGAGCGAGGAGGAGTTCATCGAACACTGCCAGATGCACCCCGACCTTCGCAACTCGCTCACCGGCTTCCGCTGCGTGGTCTGCATGCAGACCGTTACCTCCACCCTGGAGCTGAAGATCCACGGAACCTTCCACATGCAGAAGCTCTCCTCCGGTTCCGGATCGGGAGGAGGAGGAGGAGGAGGAGGCTCGGCGTCCTCCTCCCCCAACGGGCACCTGCAGCAGCACAAGTTCTACAAATGCGCCTTCTGTCTGAAGGAGTTCAAGAACAAGAGCGAGATGGTGAAGCTGGACGTCAACGGGCTGCCCTACGGCCTCTGCGCAGGCTGCATGAGCAGGTACGCCTCCCTCCCGGCCCCTCCCCCGCCATCAGCTGCACACCTGCACCAGCTAAACCAGTCGTCTCCATCCCGTCAGGGGGACAAACAGCCAGAGCCCCACCCAGGGGGGCGGAGCCGGGGACGCGCAGGTCGACAAGGGCGCCGGCGCGCTCAAGTGTCCAGAGTGCAGCGTGAAGTTTGAGAGCCAGGAGGACCTAGAGAGCCACGTCCAGACGGACCACCCGGAGGTCAGCGCCGAGAGCGCCGCGGCGGGGAAGAAGTCCGAGGCCGTACCTGCACCCAAGGTGAGACGCGCTGGAGGGGGAGGAGCTTGAATTGAAGCGCTTCCAGACATCAAAGCTGTTGGCTGTTGTCTTTGATCCTGCAGAAGAAAACCTACCAGTGCATCAAATGTCAAATGACCTTTGAGACGGAACGAGAGATCCAGATCCACGTGGCCAATCACATGATCGGTGAGTGTGTGTGTGTGTGTGTGTGTGTTTTCTGTCCTGTCCTGACAGCACCGCTCCGGCGGAGCTTTAACCTGAACACCAGGAGGCGCCAATGTTGGCTTGTTCAGGAAACTTTGCTTCCCTTTTGTGAAATGTGAAAACAGGAAGAGGAAATGAAAAACCACTGTTTCCTGCACCGTCGATTCGGAAAAACGAGCTTTAAAATGAGGACGTAAATGGGCGAAAGTTGGTTTTATGGTCCTGCAGCACCTCTAGCGTCCGCAGGCCGGTCCGCACGTGGAGTTTGGAGGCCTTTGAGACGTGCACGCCGTGATTTTTCTGAAACTCGCTGCTAATTTGCTGAAGTAGCATCTCTGTTGTCATGGAGACGAACGAGGTGGACCTCAGGGTTGTTCCAGGGGAAAAAAAAAAAAAAACACACCATGCTGGCTACCTTCTGCTTTCCACCAGGCCTAACGAGCAGTCCCAGAGATGGCGTGTGTGTGTGTGTGTGTGTGTGTGTGTGTGTGTGTTCGAGTGAGAGAGAGAGCTGATTATCACACGTTTAGTCCTGGTTGTGGGGTTGAATTTAGTGCGGGTAAACGCATGTGTATACACACACACACACCTGAATAAGATCCAAGTGTTAGCACGGTTACTAATCACCTCGGTGTTTTCTCAACCGACAGCGCATGTAGAAACACACATGCACATCCGTACGCCAGTGCAAACCCAGTATGTACGTGCGTGCGTGTGTGTGTGTGTGTGTCTGAAGCAGTTGAGCTCATGTCTCTCCCTTTCTGATTAGCAGCAGTTTCTCTATTTTTGTTTGACTGACATGTGACGTTAGCGTTAGCATGGACACCTTGTAACGCTGGAGCAGAATTCAGTGGAATCAGCGTGTCCGACTGTCTTTGGCGAGCGTGTTCTGGGTGCGTGTGTGTTTGTCTCTATCACACACGTCTCATCCTCTCGTTCACCCTGACGATGAAAGCGTTAGCAGCGTTAGCTTAGCCTCGACTTCCTACAGTCTGCGTCTGTTCTCTCCCCGTGTCCGTGCACGTGCGTGTCCCCACGGCAGCTACGCGCGCGTCTGCACACGTGTGCTCAGGTGCCTCCAAGGCGGCGCTGTCTCACCTGGGTCAGAAGTGCATGTGGCCTGTGCACACTAACGACGTCCACAAGCGTGAACACAGACCTGCAGCGCTCCACCTGAGCACATGTCCACCGTGCAGCGCGTCCCTGACCGCTAGCCTCGGTCCCCAGGGCCCAGCGGGCTAGGACGCTCCTCTGCGCACGTCTTCAGCAGCCTCCTCCTCCTCCTTCTTCTGCACGCTCTCACTGGGCTGTGTGCACGCCTGCGCGGTGGTGAGCGTGGTCTGGCGCCGTTAGCGTGTCACTGAAGGCTTAATGAGGCGGTTAAGAAGCTTTTGGAGTCAGCGGAGGTTGATAATGTGGCTGGTACGCGCGCATGTGTGTGTGTGTGTGTGTGTGTGTACAGGTGGACACCTGAATTAGCCAGCTCCAGGCTATACGCGCCCTCTGTACTTGGGTGCTGTTGTTGACAAGCTAACAGCTCAGCCAGGAAGTTGTTATTGCGACTTCCTGCTCTTTTACCTGTTTATGAAGGAGTTTCACACTGGTGGAGTCTGTGTTTGGAGGGGAGGAAGCCGAAGAGATGATAAACGACAAGAAAAAACTCTGCTAAACAGATGATTCAGATCTAGCAGAATGAAGAAGCTAACGGTCGCTAACCCGTCTGGTTTATTCCGCCAGGCTGGTTTTTGCAAGCGGTTGGTGTTTGAAAACCGAGCAGGATGTTGATCTGTAATACGGCAGAACAGATGACACCACCCCCCCTCCCCCCCCACCTGAGGAGCTCTTCCCTCCCTCCTCCACCACCTGGAGCCAGCCAGCCATGACGCCGGAGGGAAGACGGGACAGGCGATGAAGGGACGAGGGACGGGACCACAGAGGGTTGGACGGACGAGAGGAGCCGTGACAACCGTCACTGGGTCGTCTTTCAGGGATAAAAAGGTCACGGGGTCAGGTCTCCTGGACTCCTTACTGGAGTTACGAACCCTCAAATTCAGCATCTGCGCACGTGAAAACGCAACCGTGTCCACGACAGGAAGTGGAGTTTAGGGGAACGCTAGCGCGGATGTTTCCAGCTGCTTTGACCTTCAGGGGGAAGGTCAGCTGGTCCGTGCACGCTGCTCGTGCTCATCAACGCCAGCATCCGTTTACAGTTTCTGCGCGAGCAGTGTGGCGGCTCTCCGGAGCAGCGCGTGCGTGCACGCTGGCGCTGTTGGCGCGTGTTTTGCCAGCGTGCCGCTTCCCCAGAGAGCTCATTCTGTCGCCTCCTCGCTTGATTTCACTTCTTCTTCTTCTGCTGTTTATTACCCGTCATTACAAGCTGTTTGGAAAGCTAATAGGAGCCGCTGACAAATAGACCGAGAGGAGGGGGGGAGAGGGGGAGACGGGGAGGAGAGGGGGGAGAAGAAAGAGGGGAGAGGGGGGGGAGAGAGGGGAGGAGGGGAAGGTGTAGGGAGGTAGGGAGAGGGGGCAGTCCTTCTCTCTGCCTGGGAGAGAATATTTTCACTTGACACATCTGCTATTTTAACTAACACGTCTGATTTTATGATGATATCTTTATTACTCCTGTGTGTGTGTGTGTGTGTGTGTGTGTGTGTGTGTGTGTGTTATTGTGTGTGTTATTGTGTGTGTGTGTCCACCCACTTTCCCAACCGATCCAGGTGTGCTTCACCACTGCAGCCAACTCCTTCCTATCTCCTCCTCCTCCTCTCGCTCTCTCTCTCCCTCTCTCTGCCTCCCTCCTCCTCTCTCTCTCCTTCCTCCTCCCCTCTCCTATCTCCCCTCTCCCCTCCCTCCTCCTCCTCCTCTCTCTCTCCCTCTCCCCTCCCTCCTCCCCTCTCTCTCTTCCTCTCCCCTCCCCTCTCCCCTCTCCCCTACACCCCTCCCCCTCTCCCTCTCTCCTCCCTCCTCCCCTCTATCTCCCCTCTCCCTCTCCCTACCTCCTCCTCTCCCCTCTCCCTCTCCTCCTCCTCCTCTCCCTCTCCCTCTCTCCTCCCTCCTCCCTCTTTGTCTCTCCCTCTCTCCTCCCTCTCTCTCTCCTCTTCCCCTCCCTCTCCCTCTCACCTACCTCCTCCCCTCTCCTCCCTCCTCCCCTCTCTCTCTCCCTCTCCCTCTCCCCGTACTTCCTCCTCTCTCCCCTCCCTCCTTCCCTCTCCCTCTCCCTCTCCCCTCCCTCCTCCCCTCTCTGTCTCTCCCTCTCTCCTCCCTCCTCCCCTCTCCCTCTCTCCTCCCTCCTCCCCTCTCTCTCTCCCTGTTCATTGTGAACTGTGAATAAAGTGTTTGGTAAAACCTCAAAAAAAAAACTCTCTCCCTTCCCCTCCTCTGTTGTCAGATAAACAGTCTGTTTTTTCTCTTCTGTTCTTCCTAAGCGGAGGCCAGCAACAATTAGCTCCCTGCTTAATTCACTAACTATTCTGAATTCATTCTCTCTGCTGACACACACATCTGTCACAGCTGCTGCGCACGCGTGTGTGTGTGTCTGTGTGTGTGTTAGCTGTAGTGCTACCCTTACACGCTAACAAGGACGTGTAGAGGACGAGAGCGCCCCCTGGTGGACACACGTCGCTGTGTTTTTTGTGCTCGCTAATTTCGCTAACTTAGTTGTTGCGTTCGATCAGCAGCGGTGAAGCGGTGAGGTTTTGTTCACCGTTAGGTCAGGGGGTGGGGGGGGAGAGCATCGACCAATCAGAGCCTGTCTGGAGGCAAACAGGAAGTGCTGTGGTGCGTCCGCCCGATCCACACGCTCAGAGAGACGGCGAAGATGCAGAGTTTGGCTCCGGGGCCGTCCTCACGCAGAGCAGCTGGACTTCATTAGTGGCTGGTGTTAATTACCCCCCCCCCCACCCACCCACACACACACACACACACACACAAACACACACACACACACGTGGCCGTGCACGCTCCCACAGCCTGGGATTCAGGGTCACCTTGCTGACTTTGTTCGGGCTGAGACGGTGCCAGACGGACGCGTTAGCGCTGCAGCTGGAGCACGACGGCGACGTCCTGAAGACGTTAACGTGACTTCCTTAGCGGCAGGAGGAGGCGGGGCCAGGGGCGTGGCCCAGCAGGTGTGTGATCCTCCAGCACACAAAAACTCACACCAGTGCGGCCTTGGAATCACTGTGAGGACACGGTTTTCCTTTGCTCCCTCTCTCGCACCGTCCCGCGTGGCCCGCCGCTGTCTCGGACACCTCCGCGCCTTCCTGTCCTCCACCCACGTCCCTCCTCTTCCTCGCAGTCTCCCCTGGACAAGAGTCGCTCATTCGTGGCGGCGCCAACCTGCTAATGTTGGATGGCAGGAAACAGCACGGGCCCTGCCAAACACACACACACACACCCACCCACACACACACACACATTCCTGCTCCCCGCTGCCCCTCTGTGCTGCGCCTCCTCCTCTTCCTCCTCCGTCCTCCAGCCTCGCCGCCACCGCCGCTGCCTCCTCTTTCTCCCCGTACATCTGGCGCTCTCAGCTGCCGAGGAGCGCCATAATTATCCCACCGGAGACGCACGCGCCTGCACATACGTGCGCCGGCCGATCAGAGCTTCCACGTGCTTCGTCTTCGGCGATCCACGCCGCTCCCTGCTGCTCCTCGCCACTACCGGGGCTTCATTAGAGTGTTGATTCATAGTCTGTTTGGATGCCATCCAGATGTTTTTTCATGGGGGGGGGATGGGGGGGCGTGTCTTAGAAGCAACCATCCTGCACGCTAAAGCTAAAGCAGGCGTTTCCTGCCTGACACCTGACCTCCGACCGTGGATCCTCCAACTGTCTCGGACTCTCGCCCAGAGGTGGGCAAACTGAGGCCCGGGGGCCACATGTGGCCTGATGAACTATTGAATCCGGCCCGCAGAGCCTTCACAATCATTCCTCCAGAAGCCAAATGAAGAGGGTTGTCAGCCTGATTAGAACAAGGTCCAGACCCCCCTTCACCTAGCATGCTAACATGTCCTCTCAAGAAGAGGGGGCCAAACATCATTTGGAGCTTCATCATCAAGATCTAAAACCCAATGTGGCCCTTCAGGGTAAACAATTGCCCGCCCCTGGTTTGGCAGGTTCCTGTAGCAAAGCCTCACAGTCTGGTCTGTGTGCACCATCACACGGTCGTTCTGGGCCATCCTTTCGCCTGTGGTCCACCAGGAAGCGACGTGGAGGACATCAGGTTGGCGCTGTTGGGTCTGGACGGGTTTGCCAAGCAGCAACGATAGAGGCGCAGTGCGGCATGGACGTGGTGGACGGCGACCTCAGGCCGTGGTTGTAATCCTGGTTTACCGCCGAAGGCCAGGAAACTGGTGGGACAACGTTTGTGTGGTTGGATTGTGAGTCTTCTGCCTGGGCAGCGCTAGCGGTGGGACGCTGTTAGCCCGTCAGGTGTCACCTTGTAGCTAGTGCTCTTTCCAGGTGAAGGAGGGGCTGATGTCAGAGCGCCGCGTCCTGGGCTCGGCTATGTTACCGTGCGTGTGTGATTGGCAGTAATTGTGCGCGTGTGTGTGTGCGTGTGTGTGTGTGTGTGACTGGCTTTAAGCGTGAAGGTGTGCAGATGTTTGTGAGTGCACGGTGGCAGCGCCCGCTGCGAGCAGTACGAGTGCCTTGATTCTGAGCGCCACTTTGTGTCAGGCGCACCGCGGAGCCGAAAGCTATTGAGTGCCGAGGAGGAGCGCCGGAAACGCCTCGTCGGCGTTCTATTTCAGGCCGCAGGAAGTGCGCATGTGGACGTTTACTGATGACCAATCAGGTGATGAGTGGGTGGGCCGGTTTCTGACATGATTAGCTGCTGGTGTCGGACTTCCTGAGCTGCATTAGCACCGACTATGAGCATCGTTACCGTGACTGACGCTAGTGCTGCTGCTGCGGTGCAGGAACTAAGGTGGAACGTGACTTCCTGTGTGCAGAGAACTGCTCTGAGGCGTTTCCACGGATGCTAGCTTTAGCCTAGCGGCCTCAGAGGAAACCACAGCCACGAAGCTGACCGCGAACACGGATTCAGTGGCTGTATGAGGAATGCCTCCTTATTGTTGACGAAGCCTTAGCCAGACAAAGAGAACCCGAAGCCTGTTAACGTTTCCCAGCATGCATCAGAAGCAGTAATTACACTCCAGCTGTGTTATAACACTGCTGTCGGAGAAGGTTACCGCATTTCCAGGTCGCGTTCTTTTGCCTCCGTTATTTGCAGTTATGCGATCAGTGCGTGTGCGTTTCTTCTCATCGCGCCAAATAGCATCCTTCCATGCGTCCCCCGGTCGCCGTGACGACTGCAGCGGCGGCTGACTGGCTAAAGTTTGGACAAACAGCTGTCAGATCGATAGCTTCCCACCAGCAATATTTGCTATCAATGCTTGTCGTCCTCATTACCACAGCAGGCTGCCCTCTCTGTGGACCTGAATTATTCATTTACACACTCACACACACACACTCACCCACGCACACACACACACACACACACAGGGTCCTGCATCAGAGGAGAAACTGGCCTCTAGCTTTCTCTGCCTTCATCCTTCCTTCCTTTCTGGTTCTTCCCTTCTACCTTTTAGCCCAGGGCATCTTTTTCCCCTCTCTCTCTCTCTTTCTCTCTCTCTCTCTCTCATTTAACCTCTTGTTCACCCGTGTGCTTACTCAGATACTCGCTCGCTCAGCACATCCTCCTTGTGTGTTTTATTTTTCCAGTCATACCTTGTTGTGCTAGCAGTGTCAGCAGTGTTAGCGGCGTCCTACGCTGCTGATTGTACACGTATGTGTGTGCACGCTCTGACGTGTTGCTACAGTTGTGATAATTGCTTGGTTGTCTTCTACAGTAATAGCCCTAGAGGTTAAGATCCTGGCGTATGTTGTAATTTCAGAATACCTAAAGGCCTACACGCGGCGGTTGCTAAGCTATCACTAGCAGTGGCAAGTTAGCATGTGATGTTGTGTTCAGCACCTGTGAGAAACAAAGTAGCAGCGTCCCACATTCATAGCACCGGTACTCCTTTTGTCGTTGTCGTGGCGTGACATCCCTGAGCTGTTGCCATGGTGAACATGAAGCGTTAAGAATGTGGCTAAGCATCAAAAGTCCGAACTGGAATCACGTGACATGCACGTGTTAGCATGTATGTAGGCAGGGGGCAGGTTTCCTAAGGCGCTCAGTCCTTAGTGTTCGGCTAGCAGAGCACATAGCGACCCTCAGGGCAAGGCCCCGATCAATTCTGTGTGTGTGTGTGTGTGTGTGTGTGTGTGTGTGTGTGTGTGTGTGTGTGTGTGTGTGGGTGGGTGTGTGTGTGTGTGTGTGGGTGGGGTGGGTGGGAGGGAGATTGTCTAGTTAGCATGATGCAGAGGAGAGTCTGGGGACCTCTGCATTCCCTGCCCTGGGATAAACACACAGGCCCCAGCACCTGGACACACGCATGCACGCACGCGCGCGCGCGTGCAGCAGAGCAGCTGGAAGTGTCTTCTTTGTCCAGGTCTGGCTCACCTGCAGTCCTCCTCCAGCCGCAGCGGTGAACATCGCCACCTACAGCTAACCTGGCTCCGCCCCCGCATGTCCGTCACGACGTGACGGGCACGCTCCGTGAGTCCCAGCGCGTGAAGTGAGGGGATGAAAGAAAGTGTCTCCTGTCGCCATGGCGATCAGGCTAATTACAGTTGCTTAAGTGATTTAGCCACAGTCATCACACACACGGAGCACCGGAGGATGTGTGTTTTCATTCTTAAAGACCACAAAGGCGCGCTTCTACCGGGCTCGTGTGTGTGTGTGTGTGTGTGCACGTGTGTGTGTGTGTGTGTGTGTGTGTGTGTGTGTGTGCACCTGAGAACCGAGCTTTTTTGAAGCCCTAATGGAGAGTAAAGTGTGTGTTTACTGGCTCCCTGGTCGCTGTTTAACGCTTAGTGAGCTGGAACTAATTTACTAATTGAGTTTTGTGTTGGTGAGTAACGACAGAGGGTGTGTGTGTGTGTGTGAGTGTGTGTGTGTTTGTGAGGGGAGGGATTCACCAGGGGGGTTTGGAGAAACTGAAGTAGAGACAGATGAGTTTGGAGTGTGTGTCGCTGCAATGGAATCGCTGGCTCTGGTGAGGACGGTTGCGTTGATGGTGGAGGCTTCCTCCTCCTCCTCTTCCTCCTCCTCCTCCTCCTCCACCAGTTTGTTTTTCACTCCTTCTTTGGTCCGCAGTCGGCCTGTGGAGGTCTGTCTCCCTTCTCGTCTTCTCGACCCCTCCTCGCTGCGGAGGGATCAGACCTGGAGCCAGAACCTCCAGAACCTCCACGTCAGGGTTTCTGTGATCCTGACGAAGGTCCACCAGCAGGAACACCTCCCACCTCCCACCCACCCATCCACCCACCGGACCTTCACCAGCCACAGCAAAAGCCTGTCCTCACCCATGGCGACGCAAGAGGATCTGGATCAGGAGCAGGAGCCTAAAACAAGCGGTTTGGGTCTGAGTCGTCCAGTCGGGTCTGGCTTGGTCCCCCTCCAGCAAGGGACCAGAGGAAGCCCCCCTACTAAACGGTTCTGCAGAGACCAGACCAGCCCAGCTGCCCCCTCCCCTCCCCCACCCTCCTCTCCGCAGTGCTTCTCCCGTGCTCTTCATCTCTCCTCCCCCACCTGCCTCCTTCCCTCCATCCCTCCCGTGGAGATCAAATCCCTCTTTTCCCAGGTAGGAGTGGTTCGGCTTAGATCCTCGGCCCCCGTGTGGTCCCTTCATCAGCCCCCCTCCTGCATCCAGCTTCCATCTACTCTCTCAGTACCTTCCTTCTCCTCTTCTTTCCTGTCTATTCTCCATCCTTTGACCTCGACTTTTCCTTTTTTCCCTCCTCGCTGTTCACGTCTGATGAGGAGTGACCTCTGACCCGGCCGAGGCCACGCCCCTTTAAAGGTCTTTCAGCCCGTCCTTCAGCTCCAGACCTCCTCTGGGCGCCTCGCTTCCTCCCCAGTTTGGCTGAAGAGAGATCGGTGTTCCCTCTGTACCTGCGCCTCCTCCACCTCCACCTCGGCGCCATCCTCCCGCCCACGTCCCCGTCTTTGAGGCGGTGGGGGGTGGACCGGTCATTAGGCTCTTTGTCCTCTGTTCTTGCTACTGTTAAAGAAGGTCCCTGCGCAGACGGACCCCCCTTTGAAGGGACTGTTGGGATCAAAGGTGGCGAGCAGAGATGGGGGCGACCTGCCGAGGGGGGCTCACGCCGGCACGAGTGCGCTTGTGTGCGGGAGGTGGCTGGTTTGCAGAGGTGGGTTCCCGCTTGCTTCAAACACTCGGCGGCTCACAGGCTTAATGGCTCTGTGGCTACACATCAGCCCCCAAGGCGCGGCGAACGCCGCCATCGCTAAGGAAGTGCAGTCAACACGCACCAAACGGAGAGGGTTTGGGGTTAGAGTTGGGGGTTAGAGTTAGAATTAGGGTTGGGGTTAAGGGTTAGGTTTGGGGTTAGGGTTCGGGTTAGGGGTTGAGTTTTACTTCGTCTGTATTTGTCGCAGCACGATGCGTTCAGGAGAGATATGATGGATAGAGATTTTGTCTTAGTCGGGCAGGAGTGTTTATTTAAGATACTGACACATTGACTTACAAGACAGGAAGAGGAAGTTGGTTGACGACTTCTTCACTTAAATCATCAATATTAGATCACAGCGCCCCACAGTGACCAAACATTTATGTCACCGGATAAACATAACACACAATCCTGAGGACACACGTGGTTACTCTCAACAGGGGTTCAGGTTAGGTTAGGTTTGGGGTTAGGGTTTGGGTTAGGGGTTCAGGTTAGGTTAGGTTTGGGGTTAGGGTTTGGGTTAGGGGATCAGGTTAGGTTAGGTTTGGGGTTAGGGTTTGGGTTAGGGGTTCAGGTTAGGTTAGGTTTGGGGTTAGGGTTTGGGTTAGGGGTTCAGGTTTGGTTTTGGGGTCACGGTTAGGGTTCGGGTTATGGGTTCAGTTTAGGTTAGGTTTGTGGTTAGGGTTAGGGGTTAGGCTTAGGGATAGGGTTAGATTTAGGGTTAGAGGTTTGGGTTAGGGGTTCAGGTTAGGTTAGGTTTGTGGTTAGGGTTAGGGGTTAGGTT